>JAAAWM010010041.1:0-33012 GCA_036873465.1 Thinopyrum obtusiflorum
AGCTCTTGGAGGCTATTGGATGCTTTCGCTGGTCCAGGCGCCTTTAGTGTGCGGCTGCCAAGGCAGCCGCACTCTCTTCGGCGCGCAGAGATCGCTTGATATTTCCTTTCACTGAAATGATGCCACGTGGACCGGGCATCTTGAGTGTGAGGGAGGCGTAGTGTGGTATTGCATTAAAGCGAGCGAAAGCTTCGCATCTGAGCAGTGCTTGATAGCCACTTTGGAACGGAGCGATGTGGAAGGTTAAATGCTCGCGACGGAAGTTATCAGGGGAGCCGAATATAACTTGTAGTAGGAGGGATCCCGTACAATGAGCCCCTGGGCCTGGCGTTACTCCTTTAAGGGTAGTATTGCTATGGCGAATTTTTGTTGGGTCTAACCCCATCCCGCGGATTGTATCCTGATATATTAGGTTTAGACTACTGCCACCGTCCATCAAGACTCGTGTGAAGTGATGTCCACCAATTATTGGGTCTAATACCAGGGCGGCCCATCCTGCGTGTCGGATACTTGCTGAGTAATCGCGATGGTCGAAAGTGATCGGTTGAGACGACCAGTGGCAGGACTTCGCGGTGACAGGCACTTGGGTATATTTTCCTAGGAGTTCCGCGTTGTTTTTTCCCTTGATCACGTGTAACACGTTTACTGTTTTGACTTCTGGTGGAAATTTCTTTTGTTCCCCAGTGTCTTGCTCTGGGAGGCTCGTCCTCGTCTTCACTTGGTGTATCCTCCCCCTTGTGTACGGCATTGAGCTTGCCGGACTGCTTGAAGACCCAACAGTCTCTGTGGGTATGATTAGCCGGTTTACCAGGGTACTATGGATCTGACATACTTGGTCCAGAATTTTGTTGAGGCTGGACAGTTCATCCCTGGTGCCTTTAGAGGGCGGCTTTTGCTGACCTGGCCGAGAGTTTGTGAATCCGGCGTTTACTGCCGTGCCCTTCGTGCTGTCTTCTTTATTCTGGCGTTTGTTATTGTTGCGCCGTGATTTCCCGTTTCCATCTCTAACTTCAGATGTACTGGGGTCGCTGGTGCTGCATCTGGCTAGCCAGCTGTCCTCACCCGCGCAAAAGCGGGTCATGAGGCTTGTTAATGCGGCCATCGTTTTCGGCTTATTTTGGCCGAGGTGTCTGGCGAGCCATTCATCACGGACGCTATGCTTAAAAGCTGCCAAGGCTTCGGCGCCCGGACAGTCGACAATCTGGTTCTTTTTAGTAAGAAACCTGTTCCAGAGCTTTCGGGCTGACTCTCCGGGCTGTTGAGTTATATGACTCAAATCGTCCGCATCCGGAGGTCGGACATAAGTCCCTCCCCCCCCCCCCCCCCCCCCCCCCCCCCCCCCCCCCCCCCCCCCCCCCCCCCCCCCCCCCCCCCCCCCCCCCCCCCCCCCCCCCCCCCCCCCCCCCCCCCCCCCCCCCCCCCCCCCCCCCCCCAGCTTGAGGGGTAAGTACTTGATGGCGTGGAGATCATCTCCTCGAGCCATATGAATATGAAGGATGTAGTCCTTAATCCAGACCCCAGGGTCTGTTGTTCCGTCGTATGTCTCTATGTTTACGGGTTTGAATCCCTCAGGAAATTCATGGTCCAACACCTCATCGGTGAAACATAGAGGGTGTGCGGCGCCCCTGTAGCCGGGTGTACCGCGTTGTTCGGATGTTTGTTGTGTTGCATTGTATGCTGGGGCGCACTTGCGTGGTCCATAGATGGATCTTGATGCGCCGTCCTTTGGGTGCGGGCCCTCGCATGGGTCGGGTGTTGTATTGTGAGTGGCGTTGCATGCCGCTCTGTGTGGTCAAAAGTGATCGGTTGAGACGACCAGCGGCAGGACTTCGCGATGACAGGCACTTGGGTATATTTTCCTGGGAGTGCCGCGTTATTTTTTCCCTTGATCACGTGTAAACGTTTACTATTTTGACTTTTGGTGGAAATTTCTTTTGTTCCCCAGTGTCATGTTTGGGAGGCTCGTCCTCGTCTTCACTTGGTGTATCCTCCCCCTTGTGTATGGCGTTGAGCTTTCCAGACTGCTTGAAGACCCAACATTCTCTGTGGCTATGATTAGCGGGTTTCCCAGGGGTACTATGGATCTGACATACTTGGTCCAGGATTTTGTTGAAGCTGGATAGTTCATCCCTGGTGCCTTTAGAGGGCGGCTTTTGACCTGGCCGAGAGCTTTTGAATCCGGCGTTTACTGTTGTGCCCTTCGTGTTGTCTTCTTTATTCCGGCGTTTGTTATTGCTGTTGTGCCGTGATTTCCCGTTTCCATCTCTAACTTTAGATGTACTGGGGTCGCTGGTGCTGCATCTGGCTAGCCAGCTGTCCTCACCCGCACAAAAGCGGGTCATGAGGCTTGTTAATGCGGCCATCGTCCTCGGCTTATTTTGGCCGAGGTGTGTGGAGAGCCATTCGTCACGGACGCTGTGCTTAAAAGCTGCCAAGGCTTTGGCGTCCGGACAGTCGACAATCTAGTTCTTTTTAGTAAGAAACCTGTTCCAAAGCTTTCGGGCTGACTCTCCGGGCTGTTGAGTTATATGACTCAAATCGTCTGCATCCGGAGGTCGGACATAAGTCCCTTGAAAATTTGCCCGAAAGGCGTCTTCGAGCTCTTCCCAACTTCCAATGGAGCTTTCGGGGGGGGGGGGGGGGGAATTGGCCCGAAAAGCGTCTTCGAGCTCTTCCCAGCTTCCAATGGAGTTTTTGGGGAGGCCTTTAAGCCAATGACGAGCTGGCCCTTTGAGCTTGAGGGGTAAGTACTTGATGGTGTGGAGATCATCTCCTCGAGCCATATGGATATGGAGGATATAATCCTCAATCCAGACCCCAGGGTCTGTTGTACCGTTCTATGCCTCTATGTTTACGGGTTTGAATCCCTCTGGAAATTCATGGTCCAGCACCTCATCGGTGAAACATAGGGGGTGTGCAGCACCCCTGTATCTGGGTGTACCGCGTTGTTCGGATGTTTGTTGTGTTACATTGTATGCTGGGGCGCGCTTGCGTGGTCCATAGATGGATCTGGTTGCGCCGTCCGTGATTTCTCGTTTCCATCTCTAACTTCAGATGTACTGGGGTCGCTGGTGCTGCATCTGGCTAGCCAGTTGTCCTCGCCCGCGCAAAAGCGGGTCATGAGGCTTGTTAATGCTGTCATCGTTCTCGGCTTTTCTTGGCTGAGGTGTCTGGCGAGCCATTCGTCACGGACGCTATGCTTAAAAGTTGCCAAGGCTTCAGCGTCCGGACAGTCGACAATTTGATTCTTTTTAGTAAGAAACCTATTCCAAAGTTTTCGGGCTGACTCTCCGGGCTGTTGAGTTATATGACTCAAATCATCCGCGTCCGGAGGTCGGACATAAGTTCCTTGAAAATTGGCCCGAAAAGCGTCTTCGAGCTCTTCCCAGCTTCCAATGGAGTTTTTGGGGGGGGGGGGGGGGGGGGGGGGGGGGGGGGGGGGGGGGGGGGGGGGGGGGGGGGGGGGGGGGGGGGGGGGGGGGGGGGGGGGGGGGGGGGGGGGGGGGGGGGGGGGGGGGGGGGGGGGGGGGGGGGGGGGGGGGGGGGGGGGGGGGGGGGGGGGGGGGGGGGGGGGGGGGGGGGGGGGGGGGGGGGGGGGGGGGGGGGGGGGGGGGGGGGTACAAGTAAGAATTTTTTTTTAGAAAGAAGATAAGAACAAGAGGCTCGCCACGGTGGTGCCGGCGACGAGATCGGCGCGGCCGATCGACGGCGGTGAAGACGGGGACAGGACGTGACGGACCGCTAAACCTAGACAAATCTTAAGGAAAATGGAGCTTGGAGGTCGAATTTGGAGAGGAGAAAGCTTAAGTAGTGTTGCTCGGGCATTTCATCGAACACCTCATGTGCATAGGAGGTGAGCTAGAGCACCACAAACCCCTCCCCTCGCTGGCCAGAAAAAAATAGAGCAGTGGAGTGCTCTGCTCTCGGGCGAGGGGTATATATAGGCACAACATTGGTCCCGGTTCGCGGTTGGAACCGGGACTAAAGGCCACCCTTTGGTCCTGGTTCCATCCACGAACCGGGACCAATGGTTGTGGGCCAGGAGCGAGGCCCATTGGTCCCGGTTCGTGTCTGGAACCGGACCAAAGGGTCCAGACGAACCGGGACCAATGCCCCACGAGCCCCGGCCGGCCCCCTGGGCGCACGAACCGGGACGTATGCCCCCATGGGTCCCGGTTCGTGACTGAACCAGGACTAATGGGTTGGGCAGGCCTGAACCAAAGCCCTGTTTTCTACTAGTGCAACCGTGTGGCTCGGCGCGACGCCGGAGCAGGAGGCCGCGTACCTCCAGCAATGGAAGGCACGCATGCTGGCGGAGGAGTGCGAGGACGGCGAGCGGCAGATAGCGTGGGCACGGGACGAGGAGGAGGAGCGCCGGGAGAGGGAGAAGGAGGAGCGCACCAGCCAGCCGCCGCCGCCGCCGCAGCAGCCGGCGCAGGATGTTGCACGGGCCTGGGAGGTGGCATTCCCCTGGGCTGGCCCGGCGCCGGAGCTCATCGACCTCACCGGCCCGGGGGAGGACGATGACACCTAGGGCAGCGCGCACGGGGAGGCGCAATCTTTTTTATGTTTAATTAAGTTTAAGTGGACTTCGGCCGGCGTTTGACCGGCATTTTAATGTTTAATTATGTTAGTTTGGACTTGTTTGTGCCTTTCTTTAAAGTCCTCGCGCAAAAATATGCGTCCGGCCAGCGTTGGGTGCATGCGCCGACCCAAACGAAAAATCGGACACATGCATACGCTCGGCCGACCCAAACGAATAAAAAACGGACAAAAACCACGCATCCGTTTTGGTCTGCGCCGTTGGAGTTGCCCTAACCTCTGAAGCAACCACTACAAGATTCGACTCTGGAACTCACAAGTCAGAATCAATCTCTCTCTAGAAAAGTCAGAATCAATCAATCAAGCCACACATTGACTCTCGTGTGTGGTGTGTGCGTGTGTGATCATGCATGCACTAGCACTAGCAGTGGGACAGCAGCAACAAGACAAGCGACCAGATCAAGAAACGTAAGAGGCATTCAGTTGATCAGTTTACCCTCCCAAAGCAGAGTCAATGTGTAGACGCCAAAGTCCTTGGCGTCTAGGTCGGGGGCAAGATTTGCCACGTCGGACGGTCAACATAGCTGACCGGGGAGGTGGGCCAGGGCCAGACGCCAGGGTTCATGGCGTCTTCAGTGCAAACAGGATGGCAAGGATGTTGGCGTCTCGATTTGGGTCAGATCAAAAAAAAATTCAAACACGGGTCAAATCATACGTACTAAATTTCAGCAAATGGGTCAGAACAGTGAAAAAGCCCCTGCAGCTGCAGCTGCTGTCTCTCGCATGCCTTGTGCGGGGATTGAGGCATCATTGTCTCGGGCCAGCGCCCCGGGTGCCCTGTCCACTCGACTGCCTGCATTAAGTGAGTGCAGTTGATGTGACATTGCGGTCAAGATTACAAATGACCACGGTGGCGTCTCGTACAGCCGAAGGGACACTTTGACCAACTTTGACCAAACCAGGCGACGCTCTACGTAGCCAGTAGACCCATCAAGAAGTCAGATTTGGCTCATAGCACAATTCAAAGATGACACCCGGTGCTCCGGCTACACACACTCTGATACAAACTAGCTCTGTGAAATGGGCGTCGATGGCCTGCTCTTTCGAGTTTTAGACCACTCGGCAATGCCTGGCCTAAGGAAGGAATCAGCATCCCCAGTGGCAAAAGTTGGCCTTTGTATCAAAGCCAAAATGCCTAAGTTCATAGACTCAGTTCTGAGGCTGAAAATCGGAGACGTTCCTCTTCAGGACAAATGGCTGACAGCGGTCGACTCGAATAAGTCCAAACATTCTTTGAAATTTCCCTTGGAATTTTTTATACGCCCCTCAGCGGGCCACCAGCCAGGCTCCCTGCAGAGAATTTTAGGTATCACCAAGACTTTACCATAATTGGCTCATAACTAGCCTTTTCAGCTACTTTTTTGAGTCCATCAAGGCTTCCCCATAGGCAATTCGGTGGCACACACGGCCTGTTCTTCATACAGAATTTCCTCAAGCTAGGAGCTTGTGTTGACGACGAGACCTTGGAGGACTCGCGGGCTACTGACGGCGGGATCCCCCCGCCCCCCGGGGTAGGCCCATAACGAGGAGTCGGCCAAGCAACATTGGACAAGCCCAACTACATTGCAGCAAATCCACCTAGCTAGGCCGGCCCCAGAAGCCCATCCGGCTGATTCGCATCCGGAAGCTCATCTAACTGATTCTCCAGAGCGCGACACATCTCGACGCCTTACCCATCCCCAGCAAAGGGGTTGGTCCTTATCCTGCTCGCTCCCCTTTCCCCATCTACAGTAAGGAGAGGCGACCGACCAGCGATTTCGTTTCCTCCGGCGAGCTCTTCTCCTTTTCCCCTCGCGGCGGCCTTTGTGCTGCCGGGGGTGGAAGGGGGAACGGCTCGCCGGGAGGATCCGTGTACAAGTAGCGTAGCTAGGCTGTTTAGCTGTCGGGGTGGCTTCCTCGGCGTCGTCCTCGGTCCCGGCTGGGTGGCGACGGTGGCGGAGACAACCGCGACTAGGTTCTGCACCTGCAGCTGCATCTCTTCGTCGGCTTCGTCGGTGTGGGCGGTGGCAGGTCAGGTGCTTTTGTGTGCGTTGGATCGAGTTTCCGATCTGGTGGCTTCGTTTTCGTTGTGGTCCATGCCGCCTGCGAATAAGATGGGCCAAGATCCTTTCCAGCCATGGTGTATGCTGCTGGCTGGCGGTGGATCTGGGTGCCTGCCGCTCGGATCGGGGTCGGCGCGACGGCGACGGCGACCTCGAGGTGAGCTTTTGTGCTCCGGCTCCGCCGTCGTGGCGGCGCGCGCTCCGGTGTCGTCACGGAGTCGTGGAGCTTGTATAGGAGTTTGTCCTCCGGTCGGGACTTTTGTTTCTGGCGGGGGGACGGCTGGTGCTTGGCGCCGGCGAATCCAGTGCTGGTGGATCCAGCGTGGAGCTGCAATTTTGAGGCTCTCCAGTAAGAAGATGCTGTTCTTCTTCCTCCTCTCCGGGCTTGTTCGGCGAGCGCGGCTCTTCTGGTGGACAGTGGTCGCTGTGGGTGGCCCTCGATGCCGTCGCCGATGCTCGTTCATCGACTCAAGATCCCGCCTGGCGTTGGGCGGCTCATGCGGCTTCAAATACTTCAAGCGGAGGTCTTCTGGATCTACTGGGCGGCACGTTTGGCTTGGCGTCGTCTCCGGCAACGGCTGGGCTCTGGCAGCGGCGGCGTGTAGCTGTGCGAGCTCCGGCGTTGGTTTGGGAGTTGTTCAGCAGGGTTTCATGTGTATTTCTTTTCTTTTTGGGGGCCTGTTTGTAAGATCGTTCGACTTTCCTTTATTAATATAAGTGCAGCTCTGTTTTTCTCACAAAAAAAAAATCTAACTGATTCTCCATGTCCACCTGGCTGGACAGTTCATGGGTCAATAAAGCTATCGTTACTGACGGCACCATCAAGCTAGCTTCAATGCGACGTAGTAAAACCAGTGGTAACGTCAGTCATTATTGCACCGTTACTGCTGTGTGGCCATTCGGTCGTTGTACTCCCAGTTTCATCACCCCTGTATAAAGACGAGGTTAGGTGAGAATCTAAAGAGAGTTTTAAGTTTTAGCAGAGATACGCAAGAGCTAGATATCATTGTAATCACCTTCCTCGTACGGGGGGGGGGGGGGGGGGGGGGGGGGGGGGGGGGGGGGGGGGGGGGGGGGGGGGGGGGGGGGGGTCTTGGCCCACTTAATCATTTCCCTCACAAACTTTTGGTTGGGGTGGGGTGTGGCTGGGAAGATGCCCTCCCCATGCACCATATTTCGGCCGGATGAAGCATTTGGCCCCCCAAGACACCAATTTTTTTGGTTCGGTGGTGTTCTTGGGGGCTCCAACGGCTGGAGATGCCCTAAAACACCTAGCAGGAGTGGGGTATTACCTCTAGGACAGAGGGCCCGTACCTGGGTAAAATCTCTTGTATGAAATTCCGTACCTACATCCTCCAAGTGCGCTTTGCTACACAAAAATACCCAAATCATGTGTATTGCCGCGAAATCCCCGGGACACTGCTAAAGAGTAAAAATTCATAAGCAAAATTAAAAACCTAACATTCTAAAAGATTTTACGAATTAGAAATTTAGGCATTTAACATCATAACTAACTTGGCCTGCTCAGTACTGAGCCTGCTGGGCTGCTCGCGAGCGTGCGGTCGGCGTTGCCGCGTTGGGCTGACGACGGCGCAAGTTGGGCGATGGGCAATGCGGCACTCACCAGTCGGCGAGCCCTGGTTGCGGCCTGTGGTGCTCGCACGCTGCCTCCTCCGCTCCTCCAGACTTGCTTAGGGCCAGTTCTTTTGAGGTAGGCTGCGGAAATAAGCTCCTGTGAAAATAAGCTCCAGATAAGCCCCTGTGGAAATAAGCTCCAGATAAGCCCCTGTGGAAATAAGCTCCAGATAATAAGCTATCCAGTTCTTTTCAATTTCTGTCATTCAGCTTATTTTCTCATATGTCAGGTGAATAGTCTGTAATACCCTTGAACTATAATTTAGTGCTCAATTACATGAACATCATTGTCTTGCATATGAATATCACAAAATGTTAAACACCATTACCATACACATGTTTATATAACAAATCATCAACAGAACAATGTACAGAAAATGCTCACTGTCCAATAGATGAAAAACATTGTCCAATTAATCACAAATACTTAGCAATAGGATACAAAAAATGAATCAATCAATTAGATGTACAGAAAATGGATCAATCAATTTGACATCTCAATGTCAATTTGATCATAAGTAAAAAAAAAAAGGCTTGTAGGCAATAGCTCGAACACCTTGCGGGCAGAATCGCCAACACCGGAGCTAGCTCAGCAGGCGGCCAATGCGGGCTTGACGGAAATGTAGGGGGGAGGCGAGCTCGCCGGAGGTCCTTCCACCAGTGGCCTCACGTGCCGAAGGCCACCTGCGCCGTCGCCTCGGAGCTCGTCGGTGTCAGTGCGCCGGCGGATCGAAGGGGAACGGCGGGGGCGCACGACCAGGGCCTTGGCGATGGCTGCTCCCGCTCGGGCTCGGGCTCACGGCGAGCTGCGACGAGGCCTCGGTGCTCGGCGAGCAGCAGCTGCTCGAGCGCACGAACGTCGGGGGCGCCGGAGGACGTGAGGCAGCGGGGCGCCTACCCTCCATCCATGGCAGCGGCGGAGAAGGGACGTGGGGAGGACTTGCGGCGGCGGAACCCTTCGTCGCGGTGACCGGCGAGGGCGGCTCGAGTGGCGGCGGCGGCAGATCGAAGCGTGGCGGCGGCGGAAACCCTATCGGGAGTTCGGGACGAGCTCTCCTCCTCGTCTCTGTTCTGGTCGCGCACGCGGTGGCTGATTTTTTTTTCGATCGGGTTCGTGGGTAGGTCACGCGGTGGCATTCTGCCAGTAATTTTGGCTAACTTCAGGGGCAACCACATATACCGTTTCGCTTTTAAGTGAGAAGCTGCGGGAAGCCACCCGAACCCAGCTTTTTTTCATTGTGAAGGAGAGGGAGGTGGAAATAAGTTGAGCTAGCTTATTCAAAACGAGTTCTTTTGAGCTTTTAGCTTATTTTGACAATAAGCTGTAAAAAGCTGCAAAAGAACTGGCCCTTAGTTGCTTGGGAATTAAAGAAACGAGGAAGAGAAATGGGGATTGGGTTTGCACGGGAAGAGAGCTAGAAAGGGATTGGGGATTTTGGACTTTTGGAGGATTGGGAAGACCGGGAGAAAGCAGTACTGGGAGAGAGAAGGGTGGCTCTTGCCACTTGCTAGAAGGCCCAAATGTTTTCACACCCATAAAAACCATATTTTGGCTGTGCTTCAACTATATCAATTGTACTTGAACTATTAGATAATCCTAGTCGATGATAACATCATAGTTCCCACCGCTATTTCCAAACCGTACATGAAACGTTAGTTTCATGCAGCTTCTCTATGATCAGAGAAAGGAAATGATTGTTTTGTTCCGGTATTAGCCCCTGGGGGGATAAAAAGAAAACCTTCTCCCATTCAAAGTCGTCTTCAAGTACCTTTTTGATTTTTTACCGAGTATGGATGGATCAACTATAGGTTCGAGTTTAGCCAAGATACGTACATGGCTAAGTGTATTAAAATCCAAGATAGAATCAAGTCAATGATAGTGGGGTCAACTGCTGAGATATGTGGGTTCAGAAGAGGTACTAATAGCCGGGGGGTCAAAAGATGACGAAAAACCTGTGGGGTGAGCTAACCCCACAGCCGTTGACATCATCACGGACTTTGGCGGTCTGAAATTGTGAAATTGATCTTCTTTGAGCGGGATCTGCTGGAAGCTTACTGAGATCAACTGCCTCTTCTACAACTCCTTGTACAACAATTGGCCTTGCATTGCTATTCACCACAGTCGGTCCAGTAGCTCTAGCTGATGTTTCTAAAGAGCTTGGGCTGTTGTTTTTGGGTGCCCATAATTTGGCATAAATATCCACTTTAAAAATTCGGTCCTGGAGAAAAATTATTGCTAGTCAATTACTTTGGAAAAATTAGATTTTTATTTGCTAAAGTCCAACACTGCTAAAGAGTAAAAATTCATAAGCAAAATTAAAAACCTAACATTGTAAAAGATTTTAGGAATTAATAATTTAGGCATTTAGCATCATAATTTACTTGGCATGCTTAGTACTGAGCCTGCTTGGCTGCTCGCGTGTGGACGGCCGGTATTGCCGCATTAGGCCGCCGACGGCGTAAGTTGGGCAACGGGCGATATGGCGGTCGTCGGTCGGCGAGCCCTGGCTGCGGCCTCCTCTGCTTCTCCAGACTTGCTCAGTTGCTTGAGGATTAAAGAAACGAGGAATAGAAATGGGGATTGGGTTTGCATGGGAAGAGAGCTAGAAAAGGGATTGGGGATTTGGACTGGGGGAGAGAATGGTGGCTCTTGCTACTTGCTAAAAGGCCCAAACTTTTTTACACAATAAGTCAATGATAGTCGGGTCAACTGCTGGGTTGTGTACCGGGGAATCACTGACCCGCTCATTTTGGAAACTTATGCATGCAGAGAAGCGCTGTCACTTGCCGAGGATCTTGCTCTCCAACACATTATGGTGGCATCAGACTGTCAAGGCGTGGTGAAGGACATTTCGAGCGGGACAGGAGGGCCTCATGGAGCTATCATACATGAAATAATGGAGCGTAGTGATAGCTTTACTTCTTGTAGTTTTACGCATGAGCGTAGAAACTTTAATTTTGAGGCGCATAATCTCGCCAAATTTGCCTGTAAATTAGGCTTGGGTAGACATGTTTGGTTGGGTAACCCCCACGACCCAAACCGTGTACCTATGAACATTGTCTTGAATCAATAAAGTGGCGAGTTTTTCTCAAAAAAAAAAAAAAACTGCTGGGATTTGTTGGGTCAGAGGAGGTGCTAATAGCCGGGGGTTAAAAGATGACGAAAACCTGTGGGGTCAGCCATAACGCGGCTTCGCCGTCGATTTGAGGTTCTTGGCCGTCTGATCGGACTGACCAACGTCCCAGATTGTTACAGCACCCCGCAGGACGTCCTGGCTCTCGCGATCCGCTCAATCGACCGTAATCGGGCCGCTACTCCTCAGGCCGAGCTAAGAATTATACCCTTCGTCGGGCCGATCCGGCCTACATAGCCCACCGACGGAATTCTCCCAGCGCTTTCCGTGAGTATTGTCCAGCCCGTTCCGTGCGTCCTTCATCTCTCCCGGTCTCCCCACTCGATGATGCACCCGTTCGTCTCGGCACCGGCGGCGCGCGCTTTCGCTGTCCTGCTTCCGCTTCCGCGCTCGCTTTTCCCTGTTCGTCCACGGCCTCTGGAAACTTTAGCGAGCGAGTAGGCGGCGGTCCATCGGCCCTCCACACCAACGAGAACCTGCGTCCCCTTCCTGTGTTCCTGCCTTGCCAGGATCTACGCTGGCACAGCTCTGGACCCGACATGCTCCGGGAGCTGCGTTCCTCTTCCAGCTTCTTGGGCTTGCCGAGGTCCCGGTGGTTTTGGTCCCGGCAGCCTGGATCTGCGCTCCTCTCTCCGGATCTTGGGCCGTCTGTGTTGCCGGCCACCATTGCATCCCCTTTGTCTTCGCCACCGAATCCCCCTCCGTCCGGTCGCCCAACCCAGGTCACCTCTGCGCATCGCTCTTGCTCCTGCCAGATTTGTAGCTCGCTCCCCCGGTGACGCCCGATGCCGGCTTCGGCGACGGGCGTTGCTCCCCTCCCTGCGATTGGCGACTTCGACATGTGTTTCGACTTCCTCCTCTCTGCCCCGGTGGCTTGGGATTGCTTAGACAAAGGCCAGGGCGAAATCCCTGCTCGGCATGCCGGTGCTGGCAGCGGCGACACCTGCGGGTGCCGTCACCTTCTTGAAGGCGTTGCCATGGTCTTCGTCTTAGCCCCTCTTCGAGTATCAGGGGAAACCCTTGGTCCGGGCTGCTGGACCGGACGACGACGGCGTCTTGACGCCGTTCCCCTTCTTGAAGGCGTTGTCTTGTTCGCTCGCGCCGTCCCCGACGGTGGAGTTGGATACTAGTTGGCCTCATTGTGTTTGAGTTGTTTCTCGGGGCTAGGAGAGTTTTGCTGTGTTGTTCTTTTCCTTTCCTTGGGCTGAGCACCCCGTGTCCCTCTGCTCCGGGCACCATGTCGGCTGTGCATGTGTTGTTCCATACCCTGTATTCACTCTTCTTCTTCTATCAATGAATGATACGCAAGCTTTGCGTATTCGCGAAAAAAAAGAGAGAACCATGGGCACGCCATGCCATCGGCTGCCCCCCACGTTGATGTCGGTGGTCTCCGCTGCTGGTTCCTGGTCGACGTTCCTGGTCGACGTCGATGACCACGCCCTGACCCTTCCCATTTCAGCCACACCGGCTACGGCGAATATACGGATGCTGCGGGCACGACGGCCGTGTCTCCATCTCCATCGCCGTGGCCGGCAACACGCCTTTCTTCCCAAACCTGAGCCTCCAAGATGATTGGTGAAAATGAAGGGAAATCACTATCTTTTAAGTAATCTCTCTTTACCTTTTTCCCTTCTAAGAATTTTCCTCATATTTCTGAAAAAAGTCCATTTTACTACCCTGAATAAAGTGGGTGGTTCACTTTACCCCCTGATCTACTTTTCGGCTTCTTTTACCCCCCAAACAAACCCAGACCAAACAAAACACCCCCTGGCTGGTTTTTCTCCACCCTCTGCTGATGTGGCACTAGTCAATGGCGGTTTTGACCTGGGTGGGGCTCCCTTGTCAGGTTTCTCTCACCTCTCTCTCTCTCTCTCTCTCTCTCTCTCTCTCTCTCCAGGTCAGAACCGCCGCCGCCGAAGGAGCTCGCCTCGGGCCGATCCGGGCCCGAGCCACCCGCGCCCCACCTCCCTCACCACGTCGCCCAGGAGCCGTGCCCTCTCCCTGCCATCGCGCCGGCGTCCTGCCAGAGGAGCCTCGTCCCGCGCCGCCGCAGATCGTCCCGCCCCCGCGCCGCCGCTGCCTCAGGGGGGGGGGGGGGGGGGGGGGGGGGGGGGGGGGGGGGGGGGGGGGGGGGGGGGGGGGGGGGGGGGGGGGGGGGGGGGGGGGGGGGGGGGGGGGGGGGGGGGGGGGGGGGGGGGGGGGGGGGGGGGGGGGGGGGGGGGGGGGGGGGGGGGGGGGGGGGGGGGGGGGGGGGGGGGGGGGGGGGGGGGGGGGGGGGGGGGGGGGGGGGGGGGGGGGGGGGGGGGGGGGGGGGGGGGGGGGGGGGGGGGGGGGGGGGGGGGGGGGGGGGGGGGGGGGGGGGGGGGGGGGGGGGGGGGGGGGGGGGGGGGGGGGGGGGGGGGGGGGGGGGGGGGGGGGGGGGGGGGGGGGGGGGGGGGGGGGGGGGGGGGGGGGGGGGGGGGGGGGGGGGGGGGGGGGGGGGGGGGGGGGGGGGGGGGGGGGGGGGGGGGGGGGGGGGGGGGGGGGGGGGGGGGGGGGGGGGGGGGGGGGGGGGGGGGGGGGGGGGGGGGGGGGGGGGGGGGGGGGGGGGGGGGGGGGGGGGGGGGGGGGGGGGGGGGGGGGGGGGGGGGGGGGGGGGGGGGGGGGGGGGGGGGGGGGGGGGGGGGGGGGGGGGGGGGGGGGGGGGGGGGGGGGGGGGGGGGGGGGGGGGGGGGGGGGGGGGGGGGGGGGGGGGGGGGGGGGGGGGGGGGGGGGGGGGGGGGGGGGGGGGGGGGGGGGGGGGGGGGGGGGGGGGGGGGGGGGGGGGGGGGGGGGGGGGGGGGGGGGGGGGGGGGGGGGGGGGGGGGGGGGGGGGGGGGGGGGGGGGGGGGGGGGGGGGGGGGGGGGGGGGGGGGGGGGGGGGGGGGGGGGGGGGGGGGGGGGGGGGGGGGGGGGGGGGGGGGGGGGGGGGGGGGGGGGGGGGGGGGGGGGGGGGGGGGGGGGGGGGGGGGGGGGGGGGGGGGGGGGGGGGGGGGGGGGGGGGGGGGGGGGGGGGGGGGGGGGGGGGGGGGGGGGGGGGGGGGGGGGGGGGGGGGGGGGGGGGGGGGGGGGGGGGGGGGGGGGGGGGGGGGGGGGGGGGGGGGGGGGGGGGGGGGGGGGGGGGGGGGGGGGGGGGGGGGGGGGGGGGGGGGGGGGGGGGGGGGGGGGGGGGGGGGGGGGGGGGGGGGGGGGGGGGGGGGGGGGGGGGGGGGGGGGGGGGGGGGGGGGGGGGGGGGGGGGGGGGGGGGGGGGGGGGGGGGGGGGGGGGGGGGGGGGGGGGGGGGGGGGGGGGGGGGGGGGGGGGGGGGGGGGGGGGGGGGGGGGGGGGGGGGGGGGGGGGGGGGGGGGGGGGGGGGGGGGGGGGGGGGGGGGGGGGGGGGGGGGGGGGGGGGGGGGGGGGGGGGGGGGGGGGGGGGGGGGGGGGGGGGGGGGGGGGGGGGGGGGGGGGGGGGGGGGGGGGGGGGGGGGGGGGGGGGGGGGGGGGGGGGGGGGGGGGGGGGGGGGGGGGGGGGGGGGGGGGGGGGGGGGGGGGGGGGGGGGGGGGGGGGGGGGGGGGGGGGGGGGGGGGGGGGGGGGGGGGGGGGGGGGGGGGGGGGGGGGGGGGGGGGGGGGGGGGGGGGGGGGGGGGGGGGGGGGGGGGGGGGGGGGGGGGGGGGGGGGGGGGGGGGGGGGGGGGGGGGGGGGGGGGGGGGGGGGGGGGGGGGGGGGGGGGGGGGGGGGGGGGGGGGGGGGGGGGGGGGGGGGGGGGGGGGGGGGGGGGGGGGGGGGGGGGGGGGGGGGGGGGGGGGGGGGGGGGGGGGGGGGGGGGGGGGGGGGGGGGGGGGGGGGGGGGGGGGGGGGGGGGGGGGGGGGGGGGGGGGGGGGGGGGGGGGGGGGGGGGGGGGGGGGGGGGGGGGGGGGGGGGGGGGGGGGGGGGGGGGGGGGGGGGGGGGGGGGGGGGGGGGGGGGGGGGGGGGGGGGGGGGGGGGGGGGGGGGGGGGGGGGGGGGGGGGGGGGGGGGGGGGGGGGGGGGGGGGGGGGGGGGGGGGGGGGGGGGGGGGGGGGGGGGGGGGGGGGGGGGGGGGGGGGGGGGGGGGGGGGGGGGGGGGGGGGGGGGGGGGGGGGGGGGGGGGGGGGGGGGGGGGGGGGGGGGGGGGGGGGGGGGGGGGGGGGGGGGGGGGGGGGGGGGGGGGGGGGGGGGGGGGGGGGGGGGGGGGGGGGGGGGGGGGGGGGGGGGGGGGGGGGGGGGGGGGGGGGGGGGGGGGGGGGGGGGGGGGGGGGGGGGGGGGGGGGGGGGGGGGGGGGGGGGGGGGGGGGGGGGGGGGGGGGGGGGGGGGGGGGGGGGGGGGGGGGGGGGGGGGGGGGGGGGGGGGGGGGGGGGGGGGGGGGGGGGGGGGGGGGGGGGGGGGGGGGGGGGGGGGGGGGGGGGGGGGGGGGGGGGGGGGGGGGGGGGGGGGGGGGGGGGGGGGGGGGGGGGGGGGGGGGGGGGGGGGGGGGGGGGGGGGGGGGGGGGGGGGGGGGGGGGGGGGGGGGGGGGGGGGGGGGGGGGGGGGGGGGGGGGGGGGGGGGGGGGGGGGGGGGGGGGGGGGGGGGGGGGGGGGGGGGGGGGGGGGGGGGGGGGGGGGGGGGGGGGGGGGGGGGGGGGGGGGGGGGGGGGGGGGGGGGGGGGGGGGGGGGGGGGGGGGGGGGGGGGGGGGGGGGGGGGGGGGGGGGGGGGGGGGGGGGGGGGGGGGGGGGGGGGGGGGGGGGGGGGGGGGGGGGGGGGGGGGGGGGGGGGGGGGGGGGGGGGGGGGGGGGGGGGGGGGGGGGGGGGGGGGGGGGGGGGGGGGGGGGGGGGGGGGGGGGGGGGGGGGGGGGGGGGGGGGGGGGGGGGGGGGGGGGGGGGGGGGGGGGGGGGGGGGGGGGGGGGGGGGGGGGGGGGGGGGGGGGGGGGGGGGGGGGGGGGGGGGGGGGGGGGGGGGGGGGGGGGGGGGGGGGGGGGGGGGGGGGGGGGGGGGGGGGGGGGGGGGGGGGGGGGGGGGGGGGGGGGGGGGGGGGGGGGGGGGGGGGGGGGGGGGGGGGGGGGGGGGGGGGGGGGGGGGGGGGGGGGGGGGGGGGGGGGGGGGGGGGGGGGGGGGGGGGGGGGGGGGGGGGGGGGGGGGGGGGGGGGGGGGGGGGGGGGGGGGGGGGGGGGGGGGGGGGGGGGGGGGGGGGGGGGGGGGGGGGGGGGGGGGGGGGGGGGGGGGGGGGGGGGGGGGGGGGGGGGGGGGGGGGGGGGGGGGGGGGGGGGGGGGGGGGGGGGGGGATAAATTTCTATTAACGCTAATTAAATTTAAGTAAAGTGACCACTAACTCCTGTTATTACAGTACCAATACAGACCCGCTCGTGAACAGACGTATGGCCGAGGGTGCATCTTCTGTCGGGCATGCAGCGGACGAGGGAGGGGTAGTAACTATTGTTGCCTGTACACACTCAGCTTACTGTTCAATCCAGTTCCCCAAGAGCTGAAAAACGAACAGCCGCCGCCGCCGCCTACACACTCGTTTACTCGAAGAGACTCCAATGGCGATCCGAGGGGTGAGCCTGCTGGATATGGACTTTAGCAAGGAGTTCCCCTTTGAGTTCGCCGTTCAGTCCTATGGATGCACCAAGTTGAATGTGATGTACACCAACGATACGGACTCGGTGAAGCTCTGCCTCACCTCAGTCCTATGGCTGCACCAGGTTTGGGAGCATTTGCCCGTTTCATCGGCAGCGCCGACTGCACCTTCGCTACGGTGGAGAGAAGGAAGAACGCGGCGATTCGGCCATCTGGTGCAACAAGCTTGTCGACATCCAGAAGCAATACAAGATCATCAGCAACGGGCAGGAGAAGGACTCCGTGGTTGACCTCGCTGAGACCATCATCGACCCCTGATACGCCAACATGAAAGAAGACGACCTGAACACGTGGGAGGTATCTCTGAATCTAGCCTATGTAACCTACACGGCCAAGGACGCATACGCATGCTACGACATGTACAGGAAGATCTTGGACATGAGGGCATGTCTGCTTCCCGTAACCGATGAGTACACGCATAGCCGCAATGTCATGATCAAGCGTGCCAGGAAGGTCTAGATGTTGTACTTTATCTGTTTATAAGCACCTTTATCATCTGAATATTTCATGCATTAGCCTATGTGTCGTAATTATCTGTTTTGTCCGATATATTTCTTTTAAGAACCCATTAACCTGATTGCTTTTTTAGTGGCTTTTTGCTTATGTATGTAAACTAGTTCACGGGGGGGGGGGGGGGGGGGGGGGGGGGGGGGGGGGGGGGGGGGGGGGGGGGGGGGGGGGGGGGGGGGGGGGGGGGGGGGGGGGGGGGGGGGGGGGGGGGGGGGGGGGGGGGGGGGGGGGGGGGGGGGGGGGGGGGGGGGGGGGGGGGGGGGGGGGGGGGGGGGGGGGGGGGGGGGGGGGGGGGGGGGGGGGGGGGGGGGGGGGGGGGGGGGGGGGGGGGGGGGGGGGGGGGGGGGGGGGGGGGGGGGGGGGGGGGGGGGGGGGGGGGGGGGGGGGGGGGGGGGGGGGGGGGGGGGGGGGGGGGGGGGGGGGGGGGGGGGGGGGGGGGGGGGGGGGGGGGGGGGGGGGGGGGGGGGGGGGGGGGGGGGGGGGGGGGGGGGGGGGGGGGGGGGGGGGGGGGGGGGGGGGGGGGGGGGGGGGGGGGGGGGGGGGGGGGGGGGGGGGGGGGGGGGGGGGGGGGGGGGGGGGGGGGGGGGGGGGGGGGGGGGGGGGGGGGGGGGGGGGGGGGGGGGGGGGGGGGGGGGGGGGGGGGGGGGGGGGGGGGGGGGGGGGGGGGGGGGGGGGGGGGGGGGGGGGGGGGGGGGGGGGGGGGGGGGGGGGGGGGGGGGGGGGGGGGGGGGGGGGGGGGGGGGGGGGGGGGGGGGGGGGGGGGGGGGGGGGGGGGGGGGGGGGGGGGGGGGGGGGGGGGGGGGGGGGGGGGGGGGGGGGGGGGGGGGGGGGGGGGGGGGGGGGGGGGGGGGGGGGGGGGGGGGGGGGGGGGGGGGGGGGGGGGGGGGGGGGGGGGGGGGGGGGGGGGGGGGGGGGGGGGGGGGGGGGGGGGGGGGGGGGGGGGGGGGGGGGGGGGGGGGGGGGGGGGGGGGGGGGGGGGGGGGGGGGGGGGGGGGGGGGGGGGGGGGGGGGGGGGGGGGGGGGGGGGGGGGGGGGGGGGGGGGGGGGGGGGGGGGGGGGGGGGGGGGGGGGGGGGGGGGGGGGGGGGGGGGGGGGGGGGGGGGGGGGGGGGGGGGGGGGGGGGGGGGGGGGGGGGGGGGGGGGGGGGGGGGGGGGGGGGGGGGGGGGGGGGGGGGCAAGTCCGCGGATTTCGAGAAAAATGCAAATGGGCTTTAAATTCTACCATACATATAAACAGGTTGCATAGATGCTACATTATTGTTTCACCCAGCCCACCAAATGGACTAAAAAACAAATGGACTGGCTGACATGTGGGCCAGTAGGTCGAAGCCTAAGAAGGCGTTGGATTTACATCCAACAGCCGGCATTCTTCTTCAATCTCTTGTCTTCTTCCCCCAGCGCTGCCGGGACCGCCTGCTTCAGCCTCCGGCGTCCAGCGGCGTTGTTTTCGCTCCTCAGCGAAACGCTACCCCGCCGACGGCCAGGCCATCCCTCCACTCCGCACCTCCTGTTATTCTCTGTCGAGTGTAGGCCCACCCCGCACCCGAACCAGTCAAGTTTCCCACTCCTCTCCGTCTGCGACTCCACTGTCGTGTCTTCCCCATCTCCGGGTCATTCCAGTCTGGGGCCTCGCCATCGTCCACCGCCTCGGTGCGCTCGGCGTGGCGTGGTCAACATACGAGAGTCATCGGAAGAGGACTGTACGTGGAGAGCCTGATGGCTGGGACCCACGAGGTCCATGGTCGCACACAAGGAAAGTTCCTCCTTATTACGCACTGTACGTGGGAAGGGCTTCTGTATTTCGCGAAAAAAATGTTCCCCCCGCTGACAGGTCGGACCCACCAGCTATATCTTCGCACGCAAGGAAGTGCCTCCTTAGGGGGGGGGGGGGGGGGGGGGGGGGGGGGGGGGGGGGGGGGGGGGGGGGGGGGGGGGGGGGGGGGGGGGGGGGGGGGGGGGGGGGGGGGGGGGGGGGGGGGGGGGGGGGGGGGGGTGACCGTACGATGTCCATCCAACGGCCATAGTGCTTCTTCAACCTCTGGTCTTCTTGCTCCAGCCGCCCAAAGCAGCGCCGGTCGTGCCGCGTGCTCCTGCCACCCGTGGCTGACTGTGATGCCGCGGAGGCCTCACCGCCTCCTACTACTCCCACCGCTGGCCAGGGCATCCCTCTACTCACCCACACCCCCTGTTATTCTGTGGCGACGGCAGCCTCACGCCGCAGCCGAACCAGTGAACCCTCGTACTCCTCTCCGCGTGGGCATCCACTGCGGGGGGGGGGGGGGGGGGGGGGGGGGGGGGGGGGGGGGGGGGGGGGGGGGGGGGGGGGGGGGGGGGGGGGGGGGGGGGGGGGGGGGGGGGGGGGGGGGGGGGGGGGGGGGGGGGGGGGGGGGGGGGGGGGGGGGGGGGGGGGGGGGGGGGGGGGGGGGGGGGGGGGGGGGGGGGGGGGGGGGGGGGGGGGGGGGGGGGGGGGGGGGGGGGGGGGGGGGGGGGGGGGGGGGGGGGGGGGGGGGGGGGGGGGGGGGGGGGGGGGGGGGGGGGGGGGGGGGGGGGGGGGGGGGGGGGGGGGGGGGGGGGGGGGGGGGGGGGGGGGGGGGGGGGGGGGGGGGGGGGGGGGGGGGGGGGGGGGGGGGGGGGGGGGGGGGGGGGGGGGGGGGGGGGGGGGGGGGGGGGGGGGGGGGGGGGGGGGGGGGGGGGGGGGGGGGGGGGGGGGGGGGGGGGGGGGGGGGGGGGGGGGGGGGGGGGGGGGGGGGGGGGGGGGGGGGGGGGGGGGGGGGGGGGGGGGGGGGGGGGGGGGGGGGGGGGGGGGACGGAGTCCTTCTCCTGCCCGTTGCTGATGATCTTGTATTGCTTCTGGATGTCAACAAGCTTGTTGCACCAGATGGCCGAATCGTCGCGTTCTTCCTTCTCTCCACCGTAGCGAAGGTGCAGTCGGCGCTGCCGATGAAACGGGCGAATGCTCCAGAACCTCTGATGGCCCTACAGAAGTGGTAGATGAGAACCTCGTCCCGCACACATACCTAGGCGACGGCGATCCACTGGTCCCTGTCAGGAGACGAATGGATGGGCACAAGGTCTAGTCCTGCAACCTTGTGCTTTCTCGTCCTGTAGGTACTGCTTGAACTCGGCGAGGCAGATCTTCACCGAGTCCGGATCGTTGGTGTACATCACATTCAACTTGGTGCAGCCATAGGATTGAACGGCGAACTCAAAGGGGAACTCCTTGCTAAAGTCCATATCTAGCAGGCTCACCCCTCGGATCGCCATTGGAGTCTCTTCAAGTGAACAAGTGTGTAGGCGGCGGTAGCAGTTTGTTTTTCAGCTCTTGGGGAACTGGATTCAACAGTAAACTGAGTGTGTATAGGCGACAACAGTTACTACCCCTCATTCGTCCGCTGCACGCCCGGCAGAAGATGCATCTTCGGTGCATTCAAATGCCTCCATTAAGAAACCTACTCCGGCCACACGTCGGTTCACGAGCGGGTCTGTACTGGTACTGTAATAACAGGAGTTAGTGGTCACTTTACTTAAATTTAATTAGCTTTAATAGAAATTTATACTTAAAACAAGCAATGCATTGGCTCGTTCTATCAGTGCCACAGGATCAACATGCACAACAATTAGAATTATTATTCTCAGGACGCACACGATCAGCACAATTGTCGCACTTTCACAAAGATAATACTACCATGTTTGAACTGTTTGTTATGGTTGTTGTCCTCTGCATCATCATGCCGTGTTTCCCAGCTTGCAAGATTCAGAACCAACAAATAAGATCCAAATAATAAGTACAACAAAGATGCCTACACATCTTGTTGATTCCCAGCTTGCAAGATTCAGAACCAACAAATAAGATCCAAATAATAAGTACAACAAAGATGCCTACACATCTCATTGATTCCCAGCTTGCAAGATTCAGAACCAACAAATAAGATTCAAATAATAAGTACAACAAAGATGCCTACACATCTCATTGATTCCCAGCTTGCAAGATTCAGAACCAACCCATTAGAGCCTTTTGATAAAGTGAATATCGGGATTAAATCCATCTTGGCTAGCCATGTCATACAATCGAAGAACTTGGCGAATGCTCTTGACCGTCACAACATCTGTAGTTGAGTATTCCTGTTTGCACACCACAAACCAGGAGAGCATGATTTCACTTTAATAGTGGCCTCCTTTGCTCAACCTGCTGCTCCACTAGGATGAGGCCTGCCTGGAGTTCCATAATTCAATTCATGCGCCTTTTTCTGCAGTTCACCTGAAATGAAGCAAAGATTGCATCATTCAGCTAGCAAGAAGTACTTGCTCTCGTGAGCTGGCAGGTTCTTCTTTAGTAGTTGCACTAAAATTGAGGAACATTAAGGTTGGCTGTCCGGCTCATGTAAGGTGCAACTATAATTTTCTTATCCTTTTGTGCAGTTCCACTAAAATAAAGTGCCATTGTGGTGACAGCGATGGCTCATCTTGCAAAGGCTAATAAAATGTTGCACGAGATTACCAGCAGAACTTGACGGAGATTTTGGAAACTCCAATCACCATTTTGTGCAGTTCCACCAAAATTGAGAGATGTTGCCCACGTGACATTTTAGTTGAACTGCACAAGACACTCATTCCAAAAAAATGTGTTTTGTGCAGTTCACCAAAAGGTCACAATAGCAACAAGGTGAAATGGATATCCCTATCTGCACAAAAAGATAGAAAGTAAACAGTTGTTGGTCAATAAGAATATACGAAACATATACGAAATGAAAAGAAGCATCTTAATTATGTTCATGGCAATCACGCAAGGACAGTAGAAATTTTAAAACGTCAGCAATGCTTCATGTTACCAGAAGCATTACGATCAACAATGAGATTCCTCAAATATGGGATTACTTTAATGGTGGCATTGCTTGTTTACCAGATACAGTAAATCAACAGCAGCTAAAGAGTTGGTTTAAGGGCATGGGACCGTGGGGACACCAGGACACTGAGCAGCGTAAAGGAGCAACTTACTTATCATACTGGGGAAAACAGCAGGAGTGCCATTTGTAACACAGTTTAATTGCATCTTATCACTGGAGGCATTAGATTAACAATAACACTGGTTAGACATGTCCCTAAGGTAACAGTGTGATCGCTTCAATTTACATGCGCCCTTACATTAACAACAGCAAAAGGTTGGTATAAGGACATGCGACAGTGGACGCATCAGCACAATGTACCTACAAGGAGGCCTAAAGTGGTGATGCAGAGTTTGTTCATGCTATGTGAGGGCAGCAAATCTAATCCTGGAGACCTTTTACTATGTGAGGGCAGCAAACCTAATCCTGGAGACCTTGTACTATGTGAGGGCAGCAAATCTAATCCTGGAGACCTTTTACTATGTGAGGGCAGCAAATCTAATCCTGGAGACCTTTTACTATGTGAGGGCAGCAAATCTAATCCTGAGACCTTTTACTATGTGAGGGCAGCAATTCTAATCCTGGAGACCTTTTACTATGTGAGGGCAACAAATATAATCCTGGACATACTCTGTTGACTTGTCCACCAGCCGCCACTTTCTATCCTTTTTTCAACCAATAATAGATCTGTTCCTTATCCAGTTTGTACTGCGTTTTCCCATTATTTCCCTTTTTAACCAAGAGACCGGTTGGGTATCCGGTCTCTACTACTTTCACCATATTATTTCCTCTTTGAATCAAGTCCTAGATTCATGCTACAACTTTCCCCCCTTTCTTCGTTGTTTGAACAAAGCCCTAGATTCGAATGCATGAAGTAGCTTTACCTCGGTGGCTTTGGAAGAGCTTATGGGAGTAGAAAAAGATGCACATGCAGGCACGTGGGGAGCTGGGGCAGTAGAGCAAGGCCGCTTTCGAAGAACTTATACCTGAGGGTCGTCGGGATGTCGGCGGCGGCAGGTCGGATCTGCGGACAATACGGCAGGGAGGAAGAAGGGTCGGAGGACCTCCCGAGCCGGCGCTGTGCGCTGTGTCAGAGAGAACGGCACGGGCAGAGGATCGGGCCCGTCCGGCAGCTGTGGGTTTCCTCCCTCACCGGCGATGACCGCGTGAACGATGCACCTAGTCCTCTACACACACCAGCCGAAGGGATCCGTCCGGATCTGTGACCAGCGGTGAGCAAAGAGAAAATGTCGCTACCGCTGTCTTGTTTATATCTGGAGAGGATGAGAGAATGAAGAGAGCAACCCTAGTAAAGCAAGCGCTCAGGCCCCTGCGTACATATATAGTGGAGTGATTATCTTTTTCTCTCCACAACAAGCGTTTCAATTTGTGTACGTGGCATTAAAGAAAAGAAACTCTCTATTTAAGGTGACTACCTGTACGACTCCTACTTACTACTACTAGTAGTAGTATTGTTCACTTGTGCTCCTCGGCCCTCCATTCATTGAACAACCCCACGGGTGAATAAACATACAGTACTAGTATTTATATAGAACGAACAAGCTCGAACTATTTTCGCGTAGTTAAAAGTTGAGGGCGGGGCTTTTCCCGGGCAGTACGCGCGGCAGTTTTCACGTAGGCGGTTTGACAGAGAGGCGAGGAGGGTGAGGGAGTAGCGGATTCAACTTACTTACTGCTGGAAAGGTCGGGCTGTGCGATTTGAACTCAACTAACCCAAAAATATCCAAACAGGAGGGTTAGTTTGGGTTACTGTTTGGATCCACGTGTTAGAGTTAGTTTGAACTCAACTAACCCAAAAAAAATCTAACCCACCCAAGAGGTGCTTATTTGGGTTAGTTCTTCTCGGGACACTAAAAAACACATTTTTCTCTCGCTCTCCCCGCAGCAGATCCCTCCCCACTTCCTCGAAGCTTCTCGTCCTCTCCCTCCCTCCCTCCCTCTCGCACCGCCCATGAAGGTACCTCGCCGTATCCACGCTCCATCTAACCCTGTCATCCAAACACCTCTTTCGCTAGAGTTACTTCAGGGTTAGTTCAGGATTAGAATCTAACTCTAATCTTTAACTGAGTTAGAGTATCCAAATAGGGCCTTTGAGAGAGACGAGGAGGGAGAAGCGATACGGGCTGCTAGATTACTAGAGATAGGTGTCGCACGGAAGCCAAGAAATATGGTGATAGCGTGGGTTAGCCATGTACTAGTATGATGTAACTACACTGGGCTGCCGTGTTTCGTACTCTTCCAGTCCACTGTGGAGATGATTGGTTGATTTTATATCGCTGAATAATATAAAATATTATGAGTGCAGACGCTCCACCCCGAGGTTCCTTGCTCCTTCTCGGTCGTCGGGAATCTATGTTCTTTCACTCTATTTTTTTACGTGAGCTTTGTTCATCCTTTTGCCAACACGCGACACATCTAGCATCAAGGTGCACGTGTCATGCAAGGATCGTTCCATTTATATGAAGAACACGTGGGACTGGAACTACGAGACGGACATGTACCCAGGAGTGGACGTGCGAACCTGTGTAACGTAGCGCAGTAAGTGAAGTAGAAAGGCACAAATAGTATGAACATGCGTGGCATATAGGCATTTGTCTCTTACTACCACTAAATGTTGTACGTGCAATGCCCGGTGATGTTATGGAGTACGTGACTAAGTACTCTACTACTACTATATTAATTGGAGGCACATATTAGGTTTTATATTTGTTTTCGTGTATGCCCCGAGACCTTCCAACTAGACGTGTCTTTCTCTCCGGGTCGCACTTTGTATCGTTCATACCACTAGTACAGTAGTACTACTACGTGTGGTCTCCGACCCAGAAGTGGAGACGCTCTACCACGCTGTTCATGTCCCACTCCTTTCGCTGACATGTGCGACATCCAGCACGTGCCGTGTGTTTGGCACTCCTTCGTCGTAAGAGTTGAAACGCTAGCATTCATTAGAAATAAAAAATAAATATAAATCACCAGTGATACTATACCACGCGGTTTCCTTGCTCCTCGATATCGGAAAGAATACTTCCGCTCGCCGACATGTGGGACATCGCCCATCCTGGTCCACTTGCCATGCCCGCAGAACTCCAAGGGAGACTCACCCCGGTCGTCGCGCCGCAGTAATTACTAATGAGCCGTCAAATCATAGGCCCAACCTTACCCACTGTGAAGTTGCTCGGACGAAGGAACCATCATGACTTTGAATTCCGCTTCTTGAAGAAAACTACTGTACCAGCAGTACTGCTAGCTACAGTAGTTACTCCAGCAGAGGCCTCCTTTGGTTCATAGGATAGGAATTTTATAGGAATATGAAAATCATAGGAAGTGAAATGACATGCATCTCAATTCCTATAGAGAAAGATATGCCATTTGATGCATAGGATAGGAATTTTTCCATTGAGTCTAGGCTAATGTACTGGTAATTTGCTCTAAAAACTACAGTAGTAACTAGTAGTACTGTTACATGCTCGTAATTAATTAAACAAACGTACGGGCGACACAGACACACACACTAACTACTAGTACTACTACTTCTCACATGCTGGCCAAACGCCGTCGTTCTCCTTCCCGGCTTTGTCGGTGACACCCCACCGTGCTTGGATCTCCGCCGACCTCTCCGCAGCAGCGCGTGCGTCCTCTTCTTTCTTGCGGCGGCGGGCCTCTCTTTTCTTGAGTGCTTTCTGACTTTTCCGCTCCCTCTGTGTGGCTTTGGCCGCCTCTTGCTCTACCGCCCATTCGGCCTTGGCAGCTTCAAATTCCGCCCACATAGGTGTGAGGTCGCGAGCGGCGATGAACTCGGCACGGCGGGATGCCACCGCTTGCCTACCATTCTGTGTGCGGTCGTGGGCGGCGAGGAACTCGGCGCGGCGGGATGCCATCGCTTCCTTACCGGTTAGTGTGCGGCACGGTGGCATGAACGACGCTTGGTGACAGCTCTGGGGTGGAGTGGCCGGACAACCGTAAAGTGCACTGGTTTGTCAAGAGCTCAAGGACAGAAGATGAAGGAAATTTGGATTCCCCTTCAATCCTGGTCATTTATTACCAAGTAAAATGCATTGGCGGTCATTGAACTTGTCTTGATAGCTCACTTTGATCATTGTATACGAGATATGGTGATTATACGGTCACTGGCTCAGCGTATAGCTCCGTATTTGTCTGGTTGACCAGTCAAACAGTCCGCATGCGCCTCATCAGCTCGTGTTCTTTATCTATCTATCTATGCGGGCCTACCTGTCAGTGGAGAAAGAAATAAAAACCAAAATTATGCATATGTGACATTACTGTTTAGACGTTTGCTGGAGGCCTCCGCGAACACCGAGCATGTATTCACCTGGCTCAACACCAACGGTCATACTCGTGACTCAGCGCCTTGCTCATGTATATCGTCCATCACAACGACAATCTATAAAATAGCCTAGCTAGAGAGGGTACTATGGTGAGGAGTATGTACTATCGTGAGCAACCGATCATAGTGCCACTACACATGAGTGTGTGTCTGATCGATTCGTCCATTATTCGTAAGTTATGTATGGTTGTGTGGTGTCTAATGGTGGTCGTCGAATGCTAGCTGGCGACAAGAGCGGTTGCATGGACGCCTGGTTGTCAATACGTGCCGCATACGCTTCAAAGGCTCGTCATCCATGAGTTCACATTTTACCACCACGCCAGCGTCTGACCGCCCTGGCCTACCGAAACCCCTTCCATCGCTAGCGCAGGCTTCCCACCTGAAACGATCACCGTCTCTCTAGAATGTCAATGCCGCATTTACCGGCCTTAACTGCAGGTGCAGTTGGTGTGTCACTGACATGCGGGCCTGATGCCCGTTGGGCCCACATGTCAGTGAGACAAAGCACCTGCGGTTAAGTCACTGAAGCAGCGTCCGCATTCACGCCCGACGCGACGGGGGGGGGGGGGGGGGGGGGGGGGGGGGGGGGGGGGGGGGGGGGGGGGGGGGGGGGGGGGGGGGGGGGGGGGGGGGGGGGGGGGGGGGGGGGGGGGGGGGGGGGGGGGGGGGGGGGGGGGGGGGGGGGGGGGGGGGGGGGGGGGGGGGGGGGGGGGGGGGGGGGGGGGGGGGGGGGGGGGGGGGGGGGGGGGGGGGGGGGGGGGGGGGGGGGGGGGGGGGGGGGGGGGGGGGGGGGGGGGGGGGGGGGGGGGGGGGGGGGGGGGGGGGGGGGGGGGGGGGGGGGGGGGGGGGGGGGGGGGGGGGGGGGGGGGGGGGGGGGGGGGGGGGGGGGGGGGGGGGGGGGGGGGGGGGGGGGGGGGGGGGGGGGGGGGGGGGGGGGGGGGGGGGGGGGGGGGGGGGGGGGGGGGGGGGGGGGGGGGGGGGGGGGGGGGGGGGGGGGGGGGGGGGGGGGGGGGGGGGGGGGGGGGGGGGGGGGGGGGGGGGGGGGGGGGGGGGGGGGGGGGGGGGGGGGGGGGGGGGGGGGGGGGGGGGGGGGGGGGGGGGGGGGGGGGGGGGGGGGGGGGGGGGGGGGGGGGGGGGGGGGGGGGGGGGGGGGGGGGGGGGGGGGGGGGGGGGGGGGGGGGGGGGGGGGGGGGGGGGGGGGGGGGGGGGGGGGGGGGGGGGGGGGGGGGGGGGGGGGGGGGGGGGGGGGGGGGGGGGGGGGGGGGGGGGGGGGGGGGGGGGGGGGGGGGGGGGGGGGGGGGGGGGGGGGGGGGGGGGGGGGGGGGGGGGGGGGGGGGGGGGGGGGGGGGGGGGGGGGGGGGGGGGGGGGGGGGGGGGGGGGGGGGGGGGGGGGGGGGGGGGGGGGGGGGGGGGGGGGGGGGGGGGGGGGGGGGGGGGGGGGGGGGGGGGGGGGGGGGGGGGGGGGGGGGGGGGGGGGGGGGGGGGGGGGGGGGGGGGGGGGGGGGGGGGGGGGGGGGGGGGGGGGGGGGGGGGGGGGGGGGGGGGGGGGGGGGGGGGGGGGGGGGGGGGGGGGGGGGGGGGGGGGGGGGGGGGGGGGGGGGGGGGGGGGGGGGGGGGGGGGGGGGGGGGGGGGGGGGGGGGGGGGGGGGGGGGGGGGGGGGGGGGGGGGGGGGGGGGGGGGGGGGGGGGGGGGGGGGGGGGGGGGGGGGGGGGGGGGGGGGGGGGGGGGGGGGGGGGGGGGGGGGGGGGGGGGGGGGGGGGGGGGGGGGGGGGGGGGGGGGGGGGGGGGGGGGGGGGGGGGGGGGGGGGGGGGGGGGGGGGGGGGGGGGGGGGGGGGGGGGGGGGGGGGGGGGGGGGGGGGGGGGGGGGGGGGGGGGGGGGGGGGGGGGGGGGGGGGGGGGGGGGGGGGGGGGGGGGGGGGGGGGGGGGGGGGGGGGGGGGGGGGGGGGGGGGGGGGGGGGGGGGGGGGGGGGGGGGGGGGGGGGGGGGGGGGGGGGGGGGGGGGGGGGGGGGGGGGGGGGGGGGGGGGGGGGGGGGGGGGGGGGGGGGGGGGGGGGGGGGGGGGGGGGGGGGGGGGGGGGGGGGGGGGGGGGGGGGGGGGGGGGGGGGGGGGGGGGGGGGGGTCGCAATCTATCCTAGCATTAACAGTGTTCAAGAAGGGTCTACCAAATATAATGGGACAAAAGCTATCTTGCAGAGAAGTAAGAACAAGAAAATCAGTAGGATATTTAGTTTTCCCACACAAGACTTCAACATCTCTAACAATTCCAATTGGTGAAGTAGTATCTCTATTGGCAAGTTTAATTGTTACATCAATACCTTCTAACTCAGCAGGTGCAATTTCATTCTTAATTTCTTCGTATAAATTATGCACTATAACACTCGCACTAGCACCCATATCACATAAGCCATGATAACAATGATCTCCTATTTTAACAGAAATAATAGGCACGCCTACCACAGGTCTATGTTTATCTTTAGCACAAGGTTTAGCAATTCTAGCAGTTTCACCTTCGAACTGAATAACATGCCCATCAATATTATCAGACAAGAGATCTTTAACAATAGCAATATTAGGTTCTACTTTAACTTGCTCAGGAGGTGTATAAGTTCTAATATTGCTTTTACGAACAACAGTTGAAGCTTTAGCATGATCCTTTACTCTAACAGGGAAAGGTGGTTTCTCAACATAAGAAGTAGGAACAATAGGATCATGGGGGGGGGGGGGGGGGGGGGGGGGGGGGGGGGGGGGGGGGGGGGGGGGGGGGGGGGGGGGGGGGGGGGGGGGGGGGGGGGGGGGGGGGGGGGGGGGGGGGGGGGGGGGGGGGGGGGGGGGGGGGGGGGGGGGGGGGGGGGGGGGGGGGGGGGGGGGGGGGGGGGGGGGGGGGGGGGGGGGGGGGGGGGGGGGGGGGGGGGGGGGGGGGGGGGGGGGGGGGGGGGGGGGGGGGGGGGGGGGGGGGGGGGGGGGGGGGGGGGGGGGGGGGGGGGGGGGGGGGGGGGGGGGGGGGGGGGGGGGGGGGGGGGGGGGGGGGGGGGGGGGGGGGGGGGGGGGGGGGGGGGGGGGGGGGGGGGGGGGGGGGGGGGGGGGGGGGGGGGGGGGGGGGGGGGGGGGGGGGGGGGGGGGGGGGGGGGGGGGGGGGGGGGGGGGGGGGGGGGGGGGGGGGGGGGGGGGGGGGGGGGGGGGGGGGGGGGGGGGGGGGGGGGGGGGGGGGGGGGGGGGGGGGGGGGGGGGGGGGGGGGGGGGGGGGGGGGGGGGGGGGGGGGGGGGGGGGGGGGGGGGGGGGGGGGGGGGGGGGGGGGGGGGGGGGGGGGGGGGGGGGGGGGGGGGGGGGGGGGGGGGGGGGGGGGGGGGGGGGGGGGGGGGGGGGGGGGGGGGGGGGGGGGGGGGGGGGGGGGGGGGGGGGGGGGGGGGGGGGGGGGGGGGGGGGGGGGGGGGGGGGGGGGGGGGGGGGGGGGGGGGGGGGGGGGGGGGGGGGGGGGGGGGGGGGGGGGGGGGGGGGGGGGGGGGGGGGGGGGGGGGGGGGGGGGGGGGGGGGGGGGGGGGGGGGGGGGGGGGGGGGGGGGGGGGGGGGGGGGGGGGGGGGGGGGGGGGGGGGGGGGGGGGGGGGGGGGGGGGGGGGGGGGGGGGGGGGGGGGGGGGGGGGGGGGGGGGGGGGGGGGGGGGGGGGGGGGGGGGGGGGGGGGGGGGGGGGGGGGGGGGGGGGGGGGGGGGGGGGGGGGGGGGGGGGGGGGGGGGGGGGGGGGGGGGGGGGGGGGGGGGGGGGGGGGGGGGGGGGGGGGGGGGGGGGGGGGGGGGGGGGGGGGGGGGGGGGGGGGGGGGGGGGGGGGGGGGGGGGGGGGGGGGGGGGGGGGGGGGGGGGGGGGGGGGGGGGGGGGGGGGGGGGGGGGGGGGGGGGGGGGGGGGGGGGGGGGGGGGGGGGGGGGGGGGGGGGGGGGGGGGGGGGGGGGGGGGGGGGGGGGGGGGGGGGGGGGGGGGGGGGGGGGGGGGGGGGGGGGGGGGGGGGGGGGGGGGGGGGGGGGGGGGGGGGGGGGGGGGGGGGGGGGGGGGGGGGGGGGGGGGGGGGGGGGGGGGGGGGGGGGGGGGGGGGGGGGGGGGGGGGGGGGGGGGGGGGGGGGGGGGGGGGGGGGGGGGGGGGGGGGGGGGGGGGGGGGGGGGGGGGGGGGGGGGGGGGGGGGGGGGGGGGGGGGGGGGGGGGGGGGGGGGGGGGGGGGGGGGGGGGGGGGGGGGGGGGGGGGGGGGGGGGGGGGGGGGGGGGGGGGGGGGGGGGGGGGGGGGGGGGGGGGGGGGGGGGGGGGGGGGGGGGGGGGGGGGGGGGGGGGGGGGGGGGGGGGGGGGGGGGGGGGGGGGGGGGGGGGGGGGGGGGGGGGGGGGGGGGGGGGGGGGGGGGGGGGGGGGGGGGGGGGGGGGGGGGGGGGGGGGGGGGGGGGGGGGGGGGGGGGGGGGGGGGGGGGGGGGGGGGGGGGGGGGGGGGGGGGGGGGGGGGGGGGGGGGGGGGGGGGGGGGGGGGGGGGGGGGGGGGGGGGGGGGGGGGGGGGGGGGGGGGGGGGGGGGGGGGGGGGGGGGGGGGGGGGGGGGGGGGGGGGGGGGGGGGGGGGGGGGGGGGGGGGGGGGGGGGGGGAAATAAAAGTAATAAAATCGCAACAAAGGAATTTAGGTTTTAGTAATATTATAAAGGTAGTCAAGGGGGACATAGTTTTCACTAGAGGCTTCTCTCTCGAACACATAGCATACGATGGGTGAACAAATTACTATTGGGCATTTGATAGAAAAGCGCATAGTTATGATGATATTCAAGGCAGTGATCATGTATATAGGCATCTCATTCGAGAAAAGTAGACCGACTCCTACCTACATATACTACTATTACTCCACCAATTGACCGCTATCCAACATGCATCTATGGTATTTGGTTCATGAAAAATAGAGTAATGCCTTAAGCAAGATGATATGATGTAGACAAAGTAAACCCAATCAATATGAATAAACCTCGCCGTATTACCCTTAATGGCAACAATACAAATACGTGTCTTGTGCCCTTCTGTCACCGGGATATAGAGCACCGCAAGAATGAACCCATCACAAAGCACCTGTCCCACTGAAGATAACTCAATCTAGTTGGCCAAACCAAATGGATAGATCGGGGAGAAATACAAAGCTATAACAATCATGCATAATAAAGTTCAGAAAAGAGTCAATTGTTTCTCATGAATATTTAGATCGTAAACCCACAGTTCATAGGATTCTAATAAACACACTGCAAAAGAATATTACATTGGATAGGACTCCCAGAACATCGAGGAGAACATGGTATTGGATATCAAAGATAGAGAATAATGCATCTAGCTATGGACTCATAGGTCTGTGGTGAACTACTGATGCATCGTCGGGAAGGCATCAAGGATGATGTAGAAGCCCTCTGATGACCCACAAGTATAGGGGATCTATCATAGTCCTTTCGATAAGTAAGAGTGTCGAACCCAACGAGGAGTAGAAGGAAATGATAAGCGGTTTTCAGCAAGGTATTCTCTGCAAGTACTGAAATAAATGGTAACAGATAGTTTTGTGATAATATAGGTTGTAACGAGCAACAAGCAACAAAAGTAAATAAAGTGCAGCAAGGTGGCCCAATCCTTTTGTAGCAAAGGACAAGCCGGAACAAACTCTTATAGTAGGAAAAGCACTCCCGAGGACACATGGGAATGTCGTCAAGCTAGTTTTCATCATGTTCATATGATTCACGTTCGATATTTTGATAATTTGATATGTGTGTGGACCGATGCTTGGGTGCTTTTCTTACTTGAACAAGCATCCCACTTATGATTAACCTCTATTGCAAGCATCCACAACTACAACAAAAGTATTAAGGTAAACCTAACCATAGCATGAAACATATGGATCCAAATCAGCCCCTTACGAAACAACACATAAACTAGGGTTTAAGCTTCTGTCACTCTAGTAACCCATCATCTACTTATTACTTCCCAATGCCTTCCTCTAGGCCCAAATAACGGTGAAGTGTTATGTAGTCGACATTCACATAACACCACTAGAGGCTAGACAACATACATCTTATCAAAATATCAAACGAATATCAAATTCACATGACTACTCATAGCAAGACTTCTCCCTTGTCCTCAGGAACGAACATAATTAATCACAAAGCATATTCATGTTCATAATCAGAGGGGTAATAATATGCATATAGG
>JAAAWM010010042.1:0-33075 GCA_036873465.1 Thinopyrum obtusiflorum
GCTTGCCAGCAGAGTCCATCGGCTGTTGGGAAGATCTGGAAGCCGCATTCCTCGACAACTTTCAGGGCACTTATGTGCGACCACCAGATGCCGATGACTTGAGCCACATAATTCAGCAGCCAAAGGAATCGGCCAGGCAATTCTGGACACGGTTCCTAACAAAGAAAAATCAAATTGTCGACTGTCCGGATGCAGAGGCCCTAGCAGCTTTCAAGCACAACATCCGCGACGAGTGGCTAGCCCGACACCTTGGTCAGGAAAAGCTGAAATCTATGGCAGCCCACGCGACAGTCATGACCCGCTTTTGTGCGGGAGAAGACAGCTGGCTGGCTCGCAGTAATACCATATCAAAGAACCATGGTACTTCAGATACCAACGATGGCAATAGCAGGTCACGTCGCAAGAAACATAAGCGTCGCATTAACAGCGATAATACTGAGGATACGACAGTCAATGCTGGATTCAAAGGCTCTAAACCCGGTCAGCGGAAAAAGCCATTCAAACAAAGTAATCCGGGCCCGTCCAGTTTGGACCGTATACTCGATCGCTCGTGTCAAATACACGGCACCCCAGACAAGCCAGCCAACCACACCAATAGGGATTGTTGGGTGTTCAAGCAGGCCGGCAAGTTAATTGCCTAAAACAAGGATAAGGGGCCACATAGCAATGACGAGGAGGAGCCCCGGCAGCCGAACACCGGAGGACAGAAGAGGTTCCGCCCACAAGTGCAGACGGTGAACATGATATACGCAACCCACATCCCCAAGAGGGAGCGGAAGCGTGCGCTCAGGGACATATGCGTTGGAGCCAGTCGCCCCAAAGTTCAACCCATGGTCCTCTTGTCCGATCACCTTCGATCGCAGGGACCACCCCACTAGTATCCGTCATGGAGGATTTGCCGCACTGGTCCTAGACCCAATCATTGACGTATTTCACCTCACTCGAGTCCTTATGGATGGCGGCAGCAGCCTGAACCTGCTTTACCAGGACACAGTGCGCAAAATGGGTATAGACCCCTCACGGATCAAACCCACAAAAACGACCTTTAGAGGCATCATTCCAGGTGTAGAGGCCCATTGCATAGGCTCAATTACACTAGAAGTGGTCTTCGGATCCCCGGATAACTTCCGAAGATAAGAATTAATCTTCGATATAGTCCCGTTCCGCAGCGGCTATCATGCACTGCTCGGGCGAACCGCATTTGTGAGATTCAATGCGGTATCGCATTATGCATACCTCAAGCTCAAGATGCCAGGACCTCGAGGGGTCATCACAGTTAATGGAAACACAGAGCGCTCTCTCCGCACGGAGAGCACACTGCGGCCCTGGCAGCAGAAGTGCAAAGCTGCCTCTCAAGGCAATCCACCAGTTCGGTGTTTCAAGACCCGGACACCTTCAAGAACGCTCGGAGTAATCGGCAACTAGACCGCCTGGCACGATCTGAGCTCGCGTAGCAATGCGGCCCCCACCCCAGTCCCAGCCAAACAGCAAAATCCGTGCCACGCGTACATAATTACGTATTAAAAATACCATGGGCACAGGTGGGGAGGGGGGCACAACTACGGCACGCCCCAAGACGCGGCTTAAACCGCACTAGGGGCTTCCCGCTTTGTTATATTTCTCTTTTCAGGACTTTAATCTCTGAGAACCCCGTCCGGCAGCATGATTGCCGAACACATGATGCGGCAACCAAGGAGGCAGAAAGCTACGTCACACCACGGAACGGGGGGGGGGGGGGGGGGGGGGGGGGGGGGGGGGGGGGGGGGGGGGGGGGGGGGGGGGGGGGGGGGGGGGGGGGGGGGGGGGGGGGGGGGGGGGGGGGGGGGGGGGGGGGGGGGGGGGGGGGGGGGGGGGGGGGGGGGGGGGGGGGGGGGGGGGGGGGGGGGGGGGGGGGGGGGGGGGGGGGGGGGGGGGGGGGGGGGGGGGGGGGGGGGGGGGGGGGGGGGGGGGGGGGGGGGGGGGGGGGGGGGGGGGGGGGGGGGGGGGGGGGGGGGGGGGGGGGGGGGGGGGGGGGGGGGGGGGGGGGGGGGGGGGGGGGGGGGGGGGGGGGGGGGCGAGAGACTGGTCGCTGTTCGAGAGGTTTCAGTCCCTAAAGACTTATGCCGCTTAGAGCGAGGAGTCGGTCCTGTCCGGCTTAAGGCGTGTATAGCGCCCCGAATTCGGCCTTCCAAATACTAGGGGCTTCGCCGAAATTTAAAATTATAGAATTCTATGGCTAAGTGAGAGTGATAACACATTATAGTCCGATTGCCTTGTTCGTTGTGCTGAGCACCTCCCTCAAAGGACCGAAAAATGGGAACAAGAGTGCTCAGGTTTATCCCGAACACCCCAGCACTCGTGGCGTGGGGGCAGAAGCCGACGACTAGCCATCTCTCAGATTTGATAAACATCCGAACAGAAGGTAATATTTTAAATTCAAACAAGCGTTGCATAGCGCATATGAACAAGTTTTCATCATACAGGATCACACGAGCAAGTTCATTCAAATATTACATCTTTCGCACACTCATCCGCTACAATACGGGAACCCTTCAGGACACCCTCATAGTACATCTCGGGGTGGCGATGCTCCTTGCCTTGACACCCCTTATGCTTCACAGACGAAGTAATGGACCATCAAATCCCAGAGGGTTTCAAACCCGTAAATATAGAATCATACGACGGCACAACAGATCCTGTGGTATGGATCGAGGATTTCCTCCTGCACATCCACATGGCCCGCGGTGATGACCTACACGCCATCAAATACCTCCCACTCAAACTCAAAGGACCAGCTCGGCATTGTCTCAACAACTTGCGAGCAGAGTCCATTGGCTGTTGGGAAGATCTGGAAGCCACATTCCTTGACAACTTTCAGGGCACTTATGTGCGACCACCAGATGCCGATGACTTGAGCCACATAATTCAGCAGCCAGAGGAATCGGCCAGGCAATTCTGGACACAGTTCCTAACAAAGAAAAATCAAATCATCGACTGTCCGGATGCAGAGGCCCTAGCAGCTTTTAAGCACAACATCCGCGATGAATGGCTCGCCCGGCACCTTGGTCAGGAAAAGCCAAAATCTATGACAGCCCTCATGACACTCATGACCCGCTTTTGTGCGGGAGAGGACAGCTGGTTGGCTCGCAGCAATAACATATCAAAAAACCATGGTACTTAGGATACCAAGGACGGCAATGGCAGGTCACGTCACAACAAAGATAAGCGCCGCATTAACAATGACAATACCGAGGATACGACAGTCAATGCCGGATTCAAAGGCTCTAAACCCGGTCAGCGGAAAAAACCATTCAAAAGAAGCACTCCGGGCCCGTCTAGTTTGGACCGTATACTCGATCGCTCGTGTCAAATACACGGCACTCCCAACAAGCCAGTCAACCACACCAACATGGATTGTTGGGTGTTCAAGCAGGCCGGCAAGTTAAATGCCGAAAAAAAAGATAAGGGGTCACATAGCGATGACGAGGAGGAGCCCCGGCAGCCGAACACCGGAGGACAAAAGAGGTTCCCCCCACAAGTGCGGACGGTGAACATGATATACGCAACCCACATCCCCAAGAGGGAGCGGAAGCGTGTGCTCAGGGACGTATATGCGTTGGAGCCAATCGCCCCAAAGTTCAACCCTTGGTCCTCCTGTCCGATCACCTTCGATCACAGGGACCACCCCACTAGTATCCGTCATGGCGGATTCGCCGCACTGGTCCTAGACCCAATCATTGACGGATTTCACCTCACTCGAGTCCTTATGGATGGTGGTAGCAGCCTGAACCTGCTTTATCAGGACACAGTGCGCAAAATGGGTATAGACCCCTCAAGGATCAAACCCACAAAAATGACCTTTAAAGGCATCATACCAGGTGTAGAAGCCCATTACACAGGCTCAGTCACACTAGAAGTGGTCTTCGGATCCCCGGATAACTTCCGAAGCGAAGAGTTAATCTTTGATATAGTCCCGTTCCGCAGTGGCTACCATGCACTGCTCGGGCGAACCGCATTTGCGAGATTCAATGCGGTACTGCATTATGCATATCTCAAGCTCAAGATGCCAAGACCTCGGGGGGTCATCACAGTCAATGGAAACACAGAGCGCTCTCTCCTTACGGAGGAGCACACTGCGGCCCTCACAGCAGAAGCGCAAAGCAGCCTCTTAAGGCAATCCACTAGTTCGGCGATTAAGGACCCGGACACCTTCAAGCGCGCCCGGAGTAATCGGCAACAGGACCGCCTGGCACGTTCTGAGCTCGCATAGCAATACGGCCCCCACCCTGATCCCAGTCAAACGGCAAAATCCTTGCCACGCGTACATAATTACGCATTAAAAATACCATGAGCACAGGTGGGGAGGGGGGCACGACTACGGCACGCTCCAAGACGCGGCTTAAACCGCACTAGGGCCTTCCTGCTTTCTTATTTTTCTTTTTCAGGACTTTAATCTCTGGAAACCCTGTTCGGTAGCATGATTGCCGAACGCATGATGCAGCAACCAAGGAGGCAGAAAGCTACGTCACACCATGGAACTCCTAGGTGGATTACGATAATGAGTGAAATACTTGGGGGGGGGGGGGGGGGGGGGGGGGGGGGGGGGGGGGGGGGGGGGGGGGGGGGGGGGGGGGGGGGGGGGGGGGGGGGGGGGGGGGGGGGGGGGGGGGGGGGGGGGGGGGGGGGGGGGGGGGGGGGGGGGGGGGGGGGGGGGGGGGGGGGGGGGGGGGGGGGGGGGGGGGGGGGGGGGGGGGGGGGGGGGGGGGGGGGGGGGGGGGGGGGGGGGGGGGGGGGGGGGGGGGGGGGGGGGGGGGGGGGGGGGGGGGGGGGGGGGGGGGGGGGGGGGGGGGGGGGGGGGGGGGGGGGGGGGGGGGGGGGGGGGGGGGGGGGGGGGGGGGGGGGGGGGGGGGGGGGGGGGGGGGGGGGGGGGGGGGGGGGGGGGGGGGGGGGGGGGGGGGGGGGGGGGGGGGGGGGGGGGGGGGGGGGGGGGGGGGGGGGGGGGGGGGGGGGGGGGGGGGGGGGGGGGGGGGGGGGGGGGGGGGGGGGGGGGGGGGGGGGGGGGGGGGGGGGGGGGGGGGGGGGGGGGGGGGGGGGGGGGGGGGGGGGGGGGGGGGGGGGGGGGGGGGGGGGGGGGGGGGGGGGGGGGGGGGGGGGGGGGGGGGGGGGGGGGGGGGGGGGGGGGGGGGGGGGGGGGGGGGGGGGGGGGGGGGGGGGGGGGGGGGGGGGGGGGGGGGGGGGGGGGGGGGGGGGGGGGGGGGGGGGGGGGGGGGGGGGGGGGGGGGGGGGGGGGGGGGGGGGGGGGGGGGGGGGGGGGGGGGGGGGGGGGGGGGGGGGGGGGGGGGGGGGGGGGGGGGGGGGGGGGGGGGGGGGGGGGGGGGGGGGGGGGGGGGGGGGGGGGGGGGGGGGGGGGGGGGGGGGGGGGGGGGGGGGGGGGGGGGGGGGGGGGGGGGGGGGGGGGGGGGGGGGGGGGGGGGGGGGGGGGGGGGGGGGGGGGGGGGGGGGGGGGGGGGGGGGGGGGGGGGGGGGGGGGGGGGGGGGGGGGGGGGGGGGGGGGGGGGGGGGGGGGGGGGGGGGGGGGGGGGGGGGGGGGGGGGGGGGGGGGGGGGGGGGGGGGGGGGGGGGGGGGGGGGGGGGGGGGGGGGGGGGGGGGGGGGGGGGGGGGGGGGGGGGGGGGGGGGGGGGGGGGGGGGGGGGGGGGGGGGGGGGGGGGGGGGGGGGGGGGGGGGGGGGGGGGGGGGGGAGCAAGCAGCCCAGAGAGACCAAGATCAAGCTGGAGAAGCAGAGTATTGACAGCGGGAACGGGAGCGCGAGGGAACGCCGCGATGTAGAGCACAACGGAAGGCGGCCCCGTCAACCACCGTCACCAGGGCCAGCAGGACTCGGCAGGGCTAACGAAGCTGCAGCCCGAGAGGAAGCCTGCTGGAGTCCAGCTGGAAGGCTGCTGGAGGAGCCCGGCAGCACCATCCACACCTCTGCATCCAACTCCCCGGCAAATTGCGTTGCCAGGGAGGAGACGAAGATGTAGATGATGGTGCTGCCGCCTGATGAAGATGGTGCGGGCGACGATCAGCCGGAGTCAGAGTCGTCGCCCTCCCACCCGCTGCCGTCGTCATCACCATCATTGTCCTCCTTGTCACTTTCGCTCGAGGAGGAGCTTTTGCCGTCGGTCGAGCTCTCCGCGCAGCACCCTAAGCGGCCTCCCGAGCGCCCGAAGATCTTGATGGAGAGCAGGCCATTCTCCATTAATTTAAACTAGAGAACGTGCCCCTCCGAGAAGCCATGGGCACGAGCGAAGGTCTTCCAGCCATGGCGAAGATACATCATATGAGGAGCGGGGAAGTTGACATCAACCCTCATACCTCCATTCCCGAAGCCCCTCATGTGCAGCCGAAGAGCGCGTGGTTGCTCGAGCTCCATCTCCCGCGCGAAGGGAGTTTGGAGGCGAAGATGACCACACAAGGGCTTGTCCAGCCTGATGATGAACTCCGGGGGTTGGTCGCCAACGTGGCCTTCCATAGGGGGAGGAACCACCGGCGGAGGCGCCACCAGGGCACCGCTCCGCCCTCTTCCTCCCCGAGCACCACGACGACCGCGACCTCGCCCCCTTCCTCCTTCCCCCGTGACCGGCTCTGCCACCTCAGGGTCTGGGGGAGGAGGGACGCGTTGTCAAGCAGAAGCCCTCGTCGCCGCCGCCGAAACACTACCGCGCCCCCGCCCTCTAACCATGGCTAGGAGAGAAGGCTTGCGAAGAACGGGAAGTGTGTGCAGGGAGGTACTGCCTTTGTCTCTTTTTATAGAAGGGACGGGGCAGGGGGCTGGCCCCTCGTGATGGAAATGGCCGCCCCGCTCCTCCAATGCGGCCTCTCTGCACGCTCGGTAGCTTTGGGAATCAAGGCCGGCCTTCTACTCCAACCATCGATGCTCGATTTTCAGCCATGGCACTCCTCCCCATGCTCTCCGCATCCGCCACCTACCACGCTCAATGCATGCGGAACACGTGGTAGGTGCATGCGGGACGGGGGGCAAGTGGGGTGGCGGTTTCCGCCCCGTGATCGTGAGGCAAGGCGAATCCACAAGCCACGATCGAAGTTTCCCCGCGGCGTTACGCATGATGCGCTGGAAAACCGGAAACCACCCTGAAATCAAGGCTGATAAAGAAGCAATGAAGACCTCAAGAGGCCAGCCTCTTCAGCAACCTTGCCTATGCACTTATTAGGCCCTACCCCAATGACGCTCAGCAGCGCGTTCGGGGCAGGCCCGGGGGCTTCTGTCGGTGCAACAAACCCTGGGTCTGTTGCCCAGACTGTGCACAAGTACAAGAGCAAGATTGAAGCACCAACCCAAGTCAGAGATCAAAGAACCAAGAGATTTGAAGAACCAGCAAGCAGCCCAGAGAGACCAAGATCAAGCTGGAGAAGCAGAGTATTGACAGGAGAAGGGCCTCCCTTGCCGGGCAGGCGAGCCCGGCAGGGGGCGAGGCCACCACCAGAAGAAAGCAACCAAAAGCGCCGCAGCAGGGCCTGCCGGGGCTCGCGGAGGCAAAACCACCTCACCAACCACTCAAGCATGACCCACGTCATCGATCAATGTGGTGTCAAGCCGCAAGGTGATTAAGTGGCAGCCATTTCCTACAGAAGAAACCCACAGATGACACCTGTCCTGTGACGTGTCAAGAGAACAGGCGCGGAGCTGGCAAGATAGCCTGGCAAGCATTGCCGGGCAACCAGTGATATGACACTAAGCGGTGCATTTAATGCACCCTATCAGCCCACAGAGTTAGGTATGATAGCGTTGTTTGCTATCATATTAGTGCATAATGACTACTTTGCCATTGTGGTGACCCCTTGATCTTTAAAAGGAGGCCCATGGCACCCGTAGGAAGGGTTGGAAAGTTGATGAACCCACACCCCCATACGCGCATAGTCGCTACTGCCCTAAGGCAACCCCTGCCAGGCAAGTGTACTATGCTTCACCACCTCCATTCTACCATTAATCCACCAAAGCAGGAGTAGGGTTTTATGCCTGACGGCGGCCCGAACCTGGGTAAATTGCTTGTGTGGTCCCTGCCGTGCTGTCGTACACTGGTCTGCTCTTTGTGCAACATGATGTCCCCCTGCCGAAGCAGCAAGGGGCCTCCCGGTCCCATAGGTGGTCGCGGATATCCCGTGACAATCTTGTTATATCATATCATGATTGTTTTGAGAAAGTGTTGTCATCCGAGATTTATTATTATTACTCGCTAGTTGATTATGCTATTGATGTGAGTAAATGTGAGACCTAAATGTTATTGTGAATATGGTTAGTTCTTGATCTTTGCTGAAAACTTGAATGCTGGCTTTACATATTTGCAACAACAAGATCAAACAGAGTTTGTAAAAGTTTTTCTTTATCACTTTCTGTTTGTCAACTGAATTGCTTGAGGACAAGAAATGGGTTAAGCTTGGGGGAGTTGATACGTCTCCATCGTATCTACTTTTCCAAACTGTTTTGCCCTTGTTTTGGACTCTAACTTGCATGATTTCAATGGGACTGGCCCGGATTGACGCTATTTTCAGCAGAATTGCCATGGTGCTATTTTTGTGCAGAATAAAAAGTTCTCGGAATGACCTGAAACTTCACGGAGATAAGTTTTGGAATTAATAAGAAATATTGGCGAAAGAATCAAGTGAAGGGGGCCCACACCATGGCCACAAGGGTGGGGGGCGCGCCACCCAACCTTGTGGGCCCCCTGGACCTCCACCGTCCTCAACTCCAACTCCATATATTTATGTTCGGGGAGGAAAAAATCAAAGAGAAAGATTCATCGCATTTTACGATACGGAGTCGCCGCCAAGCCCTGTTCTTCCTTGGGAGGGTAGATCTGGAGTCTGTTCGGGGCTCCGGAGAGGGGAATCCGTCGCCATCGTCATCATCAACCACCCTCCATCACCAATTTCATGATGCTCACCGCCGTGCGTGAGTAATCCCATCATAGGCTTGCTGGATGGTGATGGGTTGGATGAGATTTACCATGTCATCGAGTTAGTTTTGTTAGGGTTTGATCCCTAATATCCACTATGTTCTAAGATTGATGTTGCTATCACTTTGCTATGCTTAATGCTTGTCACTAGGGCCTGTCGGATTTTGGGTTTTGGCAAAACCCTTAAGGTTTGAACTCTGGGGTGCGCGCGAAGATCTCCCCCTCACCGATCACTCCCTCACACGCTTCATGAATTCACGGACTAGCTCGCCGAACCCAAAGAACACAAGGACACAAGATTTATACTGGTTCGGGCCACCGTTGCGGTGTAATACCCTACTCCAGTGTGGTGGTGGTGGATTGCCTCTTGGGCTGAGGATGAACAGTACAAAGGGAAGAACAGCCTCCTGAGGAGAGGTGTTCTTGTGCTTGGTGAGTGGTGTGTGGATGAGGATCGCTCCAGATGAGTTCTGGTAGGTGAGGATCCGATCAGCTCAGGCTCAGTTGCCTTCTACTGTGGTGGCTAGCCCTATTTATATAGGCCCTGGTCCTCTTCCCAAATATTGAGCGGGAAGGGAGCCAACAACGACCAATTTGAAAGGGGACAGCTAGTACAGCTTATCCTGACAAATGTAGTCTTCGCCTGCCAAAGGCTCTGGTGGTGACGCCGTCTTGGGCTCCACGATGACCTCCGTCTTGCCGTCCTGCTGGTCTTGGTCTCATTGCACCGATATGGAAACCTTTGCCTGATGCCTCGGAACTCCTCGCCTGCGCTTGCCCCCTTAGCACCAAAGAGGAAGCAAGGACACTGTGCGCGCTGATGCCCGCCTGGTCACATTCATCATGGCTCATGTCACTGGAACCTCGCGAGGTTTTCCTTGGCTTGATCTCTCCGCCCCTCGTGAGCCAGCCTGATGAGGCCGCTCCCGAGGAGGTCTTGTGTCGGCCGCCTCGCGAGGCTTGGCCCCTCGTGAGGGTCCTGAAAGCTTGCTGGTGAAGATGGGCCGTACGGGCCCGCTTGCAGAGCCACGCCGTGGGCCGCAGGCAGGCAAGTCTGGGGACCCCCATTCCCAGAACGCCGATAGGGCCCAAGTGCCATGATTTCAGATCTGAACCTATTATGTTTTCAAGAATATATTTGTGTTCTTGATCATATCTTGCAAGTTAATAGTCACCTACTACGTGTTATGATCCGGCAACCCCGGAGTGACAATAGTCGGGACCACTCTGGTGATGACCGTAGTTTGAGGAGTTCATGTATTCACTAAGTGCTAATGCTTTGGTCCGGTACTCTATTAAAAGGAGGCCTTAATATCCCTTAGTTTCCTATAGGACCCCGCTGCCACGGGAGGGTAGGACAAAAGATGTCATGCAAGTTCTTTTCCATAAGCACATATGACTATATTCGGAATACATGCCTATGTTATATTGATGAATTGGAGCTAGTTATATGTCACCCTATGTCAGATTCTGGGTTCCGGCAAACCCTTGAGGTTTGAACACTGGGGTGCGCACGAAGATCTTTGTCTCCCTAGCTCGCTCTGGCAATGATCTCAAGGCCTAGCTCCACGAACCCAAAGAACAAGAGGCATGAGGGTTTATACTGGTTCGGTCCACCGTTGTGGTGTAATACCCTACTCCAGTGTGGTGTGGTGGATTGCCTTGTAGGCTGGGGATGAACAAGTACAAGGGATGAACAGCCTCCTGAGGAGAGGTGTTCTTGAGCTTGGTGAGCTTGAGTGTGGAGGATGATCTGAATGGTCCGTCTCCAGATCAGTTGCCTCCTATGGTGATGGCTCCTATTTATAGAGGCTCTGGTCCTCTTCCCAAATATTAGGCGGGAAGGGATCCCACAACGGCCAATTTGAAGGGGGACAACTAGTACAAGTTATCCTGACAAAAGGTGGTCTTCGTCTGCAAAAGGCTCCGGTGGTGACGCCGTCGTGGGCTCCGCAGTGACCTCCATCCTGCCGTCCTGCTGGTCTTGGTCTCGTTGCACCGATATGGAAATCTATTCTTAACGCCTCGAGACTCCTCGCCTGCGCTTGCCCCTTTAGCACCAAAGAGGCAACGGGTACTCTGCGCCCACTGGCGCCCGCCTGGCCTTGGTCGTCATGGCTCACATCACGTGCACCTCGCGAGGTGCCCCCTGCATAGATATCTCTGCTCCTCGGGAGCCAACCTAGGGAGGCTGCCCCTGAGGAGGTATTGCGTCGTCCGCCTCGCGAGGCTTGGCCCCTCGCGAGGGTCTTGAGTGGTTGTTGATGAAGATGGGCCATACCAGACCGCTGGATGAGGCACGCCCTGGGCCGCAGGCAGGCAAGTCTGGGTACCCCCGTTCCCAGGACGCCTACAGTAGCCCCCGGGCCCAAGGCGCGCTCGGACTTGGCTTCGAGGCGAAGCCAAGGGTCAAGTGCGGAGCGCCTCGGGCCCCAATAGCCTGCGGCCTTGATTGATGCGTGGCGATTGACAGGACGTGGGTGTCTCCGCTTCCCCACGCTGCCACGGCAACCGCCCGACTAACAAAAAGGCTGGTGCGCGCCGCAGTGCCTTCATTGCTTGCCTTCGTCTTGCTCCAGATCCCCTTTCTTGCTCCTCTCTCCCAAAGACTCCAGATCCACGCCAGCTCCCCTTCGAGTCTGCAATCGATGGCGTCCGGCAAGGTAAAGGCCGCGTCTCCGCCCGCCTGGAGGAGCTGGAAAAGAAGGTGGAGGCGGGGAAGGCCCAACTGGACGCCAAGGCGAAGGTCCTTGCTGAGGATCGCGTGGCCTTCAAGTCCCTTGAGGAGAGGTCCCACGAAGCGCTGCGGGGGCTCTACGAGAAGGGCTTGGAGAAGCCTTTGGTGACTGTCGATGACTGCCCCGCCCAACTACTTCCTCAACTCGTCAAGGCGCTCGAGGGCGTCGCCGACGGAATCGGCCCCATGGTGGAGGGGGAAGCGCGCGCACTTTCCTCATCGGCCCTGACGCGCGTCCTCAGCCACCTTTACCTTCGCAACCCCAACGCCGACCTTGGTGTCCTGCTCGAGCCTGTGGACGAGGGGCGCTGCACGGCCGCCGCAGAAGCCATGAAGGGCCAGGTGGAAGCCTTGCTGAAGAAGTTCCTTGCCATCGACCCCGCACCTCCAGCTGATGGCGCCGCCGATCCTGCGACCAAGGCCAACGACACGGGTGATGGCAGCGCTGCCGACGAGCGGGCACTTCCTGGCGACAGCGGCCGAGACTGAAGAGGAGGCCTGCTGGCGAGCGATAGTTCTCCTTCCTGCTTTTGCTTTCCTGCGAACTTTCCTGCAACATGCGATGTGCCTCGTGGAGGCGTTAAAACTTTCGTTTGGATGAGGCACGCCCTGGGCCGCAGGCAGGCAAGTCTGGGTACCCCCGTTCCCAGGACGCCTACAGTAGCCCCCGGGCCCAAGGCGCGCTCGGACTTGGCTTGGGGGGGGGGGGGGGGGGGGGGGGGGGGGGGGGGGGGGGGGCCTGAGTCGCGATGCTCAGGAGTCCCCCTTGACGCGCAAACGGCCTGCGGGAAGGAGATGCAGAAATAGGCCTTAGGGTTCTATGTCGGCAGGGCCTGACACCGCGCATACCTCAGCCGCCATTGGGCTGTCTGGATCACTAGGACGGGACCAAGGGGTGAGGGGCTACATGGCCAGTTAGGCTCCTGAGTCGTGATGCTCAGGAGTCCCCCTTGACGCTCAAACAGACCTTCATACCCACCCTCGTCGAGGTCCCGCTCGGGAGGGGTGCGCGATGACCAGGTCCGAGGGACCTGGCAGGGCGGCGTACGCTAGGCGAGGCCTGAGCGTAGCCCCCATGCCCAGCCCCCTCGCGCGACTCTCCCGAGGGGGAAGTGTTGCGGTGAGGCTGGACACTGAGCCGGGTGGCTCCTTGAGGTTGGTACGGCCATGGGGCCGCCCTCAGTTGTTTATCACCAGCACGGAGTGTAGCGCTTCCGCACTTGCACGGGCATAGCCGCTCCTCGACCGTGTCGACTGCCAGCGCGGAGCATGGTGCTTCCACTGGTGCGTGGGTGAGGGCTCCCTCTGAGTGGAGCCCCTAGGGCATGTACAGCCCCGCCCTGACACGTGGCTTGCACGAAAGGGCTAGACGAGGTGTGTCTGGGAACCTATGAGCCAGCGCGGGACTCACGAGGCCCTACCTCAAGGCGGGTTGCCCCTGGTCTTGGTTCTTGATAGCTTCAGCGGTCCTGCGAGATGGTTAGGCAACCTGCGCCGGACGAATTTCCTGAGGCGATCACATGAGAAGGCCAGACACCAATGACCCCAAGAGGTGACGTGAATGGGGCCGGCCTGCCAGACAGAGCTCCGTCGTTGGGTTTATCGATGCTGCAGGGACGGACCCGAGCACAGACGCCATGCCTAACCCACTCATGCGAGGAATCCTAAAGAAAGACAACCAGCCCGCGTATCCCATGGTAACGAGGGCAGTCGCGGGTGGGGTATCAAAGTACCGGACAAGCAGGTGACAATCATAGAACGACTCAAGCAAAGAGGCAGGTTACCTCAGATAGATGCAAGAACGATACATGCCACTGGGACGGACCCGAGCGGCATGGGGAAGATGCAGCCCGAGGGGCGCTCCCAGCAAAGTAAGCTAAAGATGCAAGAGGATACATGTCGCAGGGACAGACCCATGCGACTTGGGGATAATGCTACCCGAGGGGCGCCCCCAACTGAATGAACTGGAAAGAGTCACCTGATACCGTAGCCGGAGTGGTGTCGGAGTAGCCAAAGATGCATGCCTAAGAGTTGTTCCTCATGAGCCGCCAGGGTCCTGAGCCTCCGGAGGCTCCGCGGGCCCAGGTGGCTCCTGGAGAACCGTCGTGATTTCCTCCAGGATGGCGTGATGTCTGGCCTCCTAAGCCACTAGGATGCTCCGCAGATGGCGCTGGAAGGTGATAGCCGCGTTCGGCAAGCCGAATGGCATGCGAGCGTGCGCCGTCCTTGAGGGCCATGGGGAACCAATTCGCCATGACCTTCTCGTCGCCGTTGGCCGCCTCGATGCTCGGCTCATAGAGCTGCAAGAACTCCGCGGGGTCGGGGGTGCTGTCGTAGCGCGGAGGCAGGTCCGGCTTGAACTTGCTAGGCCAGACGACACTACGCAGCTCGGGGGTGAAGGCATGACAGCCTGCTGTAGTCACCGGAGCCTGTCGCGGAGGCGGAGCCTGGTCTTGATATCCATGCGCCACCGCAGGAGGCGGCGCGCGGTCTTGACACTGCGGTGCTGGGAGCGTACGAGCGTTTTCTGGCGGCCGAGGGACTTCTTGGCAGCTTCCTTTGTTCGTGCACGGGCGCCCGGCGTGGCGGGTCACGCCGCAGGACCGCGCGTCTTGGTGCGAGGGCGGCGTCTTGGTGCGGAGGTGGTGGAGGCGCTCCGTGAGCGACGTCGCCCGCTGCTGGAGGTGGTCGAGGTAGCGAAAGGGATGGTGCAGGAGAGCCCCCAGCGGTGCTGACGAGCTCGGCGACGCGGTCAAGCCAGTCATCGTAGAGGTCGTCGACTGGACGGTAACGCAGGAGCTCGCGTGCCATGAGCAACGCAGCCTGCGTGTCCGTGGGCGCACGATGAGCGTGGGACGACGAGCCGGCTGGAGTCAGCGACGGGGTGGCGGTGCGTCCGTCCCGCCGCACGGAAGGGTGCAGCGATGAAGCTTCCTGCTCGTTCCCTGCCGAGCCGGTGGCGGCGTTGGCAGCGGGTGATGGAGAACGGCGGGGAGGTCCGCCGACAGGCGCCGTCTGAGCGACGCGAGCTGCGAGGGTGGCACGACGCTCAGCACAGGCTCGGCGAGTGTCAGCCATGGATCCCGTGGAGCAGCGGAGCGCGGATCGTCAGAAGAAAGGCTTCAGCGCACCCCTACCTGGCGCACCAAATGTCAGATTCTGGGTTCCGGCAAACCCTTGAGGTTCGAACACTAGGGTGCGCACAAAGATCTCTCTCTCCCTAGCTCGCTTCGTCCTGCCGTCCTGCTGGTCTTGGTCTCATTGCACTGATATGGAAACCTTTGCCTGACGCCTCGGGATTGCTCGCTTGCGCTTGCCCCTTTAGCACCAAAGAGGCAATGGGTACTCTGCGCCCGCTGGCTCCCGCCTGGCCTTGGTCGTCTTGGCTCACGTCACATGCACCTCGCGAGGTGCCCCCTGCATAGATATCTCCGCTCCTCGGGAGCCAGCCTAGGGAGGCTGCCCCTGAGGAGGTCTTGCGTCGTCCGCCTCGCGAGGCTTGGCCCCTCGCGAGGGTCTTGAGTGGTTGTTGATGAAGATGGGCCGTACCAGGCCGCTGGATGAGCCATGCCCTGGGCCGCAGGCAGGCAAGTCTGGGTACCCCCATTCCCAGGACGCCGACACCCTATATTATAACCGTTGCATGATGAATGCCATCCGACATAATTATCCATCATTGATCCATTGCCTACGAGCTCGTTTCGTATTAATCCTTGCTAAGTTACTTTTCCGTTGCCACTGTTACGATTGCTACAAAACTACTACTGTTACTTTTGCCACCGTTACCGTTACTTCCATACTACTTTGCTACTAAATACTTTGCTGCAGATATTTAGTCTTTCAGGTGTGGTTGAATTGACAACTCAGCTGCTAATACTTGAGAATATTCTTTGGCTCCCCTTGTGTCGAATCAATAAATTTGGGTTGAATACTCTACCCTTGAAAACTATTGCGATCCCCTATTCTTGTGGGTTATCAGCGTGTTCACGTCGTCTCCGCCGCCATTTCCTGCCTCTTCTCCACCACATTTCCGACATCCTCTCCGCTGCCGTGTCTGGCCCCTTCTCCGCCGCCATGTCTGGCCTCTTCTCCGCTGCCATTATTGGTCATCTCTTCATCTGGCCCTGTGTCGTCATTGGTTGCCCCATCAGCGTCCTGATCATCATCATCTTCACTTATCCACCTAGTATAGCCCATCCATGAAACCAGTCATGAGAAGGTGCGCCTTCAAACGACCATCCTTAGAGGGGTCAAGCCGGACTCCTCCTTTGCCTCTTCTACACAGACATAAAATCTCTGTCCGGTTATTCTCATACATGTCCTGCACCGCCGACCGCAACCATTTTCCCACAATCGTTCCTCTGACCATCATGATTGCTTGCGCGATAATAATAAGCAAATTGATTATAAAAACACATGCATGGATCAAAGTCATACAAAAATTCGGCATGACCTTCCGTAAAAATAGGACATATAGACTTTGCTCGAAATTCGCCGAAATGGAAATAAATCAACATTTTGGCAAAACATAGACAACTCAAGCACAATTTGGCGGTAGCTCATGCCACACGCACAATTTCCATCATATCGACCGATTAGGTCATATCTCACACACACACACACACACACACACACACATTTCCATTCTTGAAAAGCACAAATTTTTACTCACCTATCTCGAGATAGAGATTGAGAACAGTGATGAGGTCGATCGGTGTCGCCACACACCTAGCTAGTGATCAAAAGTCGACAAAGATTACTTCTTTACATGGATAGATCTAGTTAGGGAGGTAGATAGGTCACTTCATTAAATGGGTAGATGAAGGAGATGGCTCTAACTAGTGGAGCGGGAGGAAAAGTGATGAAGAAGAGAAAGGGGTTGCATTAATGGAGGTGGTGTAGTTAGCTAGAGGCATTAAAGAGTGAGAAAGAGAGGTAGAAGAAAGAGAGTAATGGGGGGAGAAGCAAGTGAGGAAGAAGCAGAGTGAGGGAGAGAGGAGGGGGAGGGGAGAGGGATGGAAAAGGTGGCTACTGCGCCTTAGTAGCAGCACGAGACAGAAAACAACGCTACTGCTAAAGAGTTAGCAGGAGCGTGGCCTTGCAGGCCGCGCTGCTGCTAAGTGGGGTTCGCCATGTGGCATAATACAACTTTAGTTGCAGCGGCGGATCTGCAAAACGCACTACTGCTAACTCTTTAGCAGTACCGCGGTCCCTGAGGGCCGTGCTGCTACTATACATAGCCTATTGGCTAAGGTGTGGATCACATAGTAGTAGCGCCTTTCTGCAGGGCCGTGCTACTGCTAAAGAGATAGCCGTAGCGCCTATGTACTCCCTGCGCTACTGTAAAGTAGCAGTAGCGCATTTAACAGAGCCGCGCTACTAATAAGCCTCTACCTATATGGGTTTCCCTAGTAGTAGTGTAAGTCATGATGAAAACCTCATCCCGTTTTAATAGTATTGGATTTCCTATGGATTCAATGTGATCTTGGATCACTTAACCAAAAATGTAGAGTCTTGAAGCTTTTGCCAATCCATGTCCTTAGCATTTTGGAGGGTCCACATCCTCACATCCTTGCCATGCCAATGTTGAACTTTTCTGAAATATATTAGGTGAAAGTGTTAGTCCAACAACATGTATGTTGACATGAACTACCAAAACCCCTAAGGGGGCAATGTGCTTTCAACCTCCCCCCTTTTTGGTAATTGATGACAACATACATCAAAGCTTCAAATAAGAATGTATCAAGAAATATATAGGAGCATTGAGGAACATGTAACACACACAAGCTAATCCTGCAAGTGTGCAGCCTTCTAAAAGGTATTTGCTTTTGGAATGCTCATGCACAAAAGGAAGGGAATTGTTGCGATCCCCTATACTTGTGGGTTATCAAAGCACATAGCCGGGCAACCCAACTATTAACCGAAGACAAAATTCGAAACTAATGCATATAAAGCAATATCCGAGAGCGTGTTTCCAAGGACTCCTCGGAGTACCTTGGCTTTTGGTGGGTTCGGCTCTAGTCCGAGGCCCCCATTGATATTGACGATGCTTTAAAGGCATCCGACGTTGTACTGCGAGAGTTATGCCGGAGACACACAGAATTCCTCGAGACTCAGGTTTGGTGCGGCCGACCAACCTAAGGATTGAATCTCCTCGGGAAGTAGTCCATATTTCATGTGCGTTTTGCCAACACCGAGATGTAGGTCGGCTAGAAAGATGCTGAGCTACGGGTCGGATAAGATCTCCCGATCTTAATTATTACGTAGGGCAACTTGGTCATGAGGATGTCCCCCCTCCTGAAAGAAAAACATACAAGTAGCTTAAAAGTTCCATAAGCTCAAAAAGCCAAAAAACTTATATAAAACTTGACGTCTAAACTAAATCAAGTTTTTTTGTGCCAATCCAAAAATTGGTCTTAAAATAATTTTTTCCTTCCGTCGTGCTTTAACATGACTCATCCGATCTCTAAACTTGAAGTAGGTCAGCCTTCGGCTTCAACCACCATATCCTGAAGGAGGAGTGTTTCTCAGGCTAGGTTAGCAAACTAAACTCGAGCGGCTTTAGAGAGAAACCGGACTATCCGACTATTGACCACACACTCGAGTCAAGAAAGGAGTGGTAGAAAAAGACTTTGCAATGACTTAGAATAAAAATATTTATTATAAATCAGCTCATATAAATTTAAGAGACCCTAGTTAAACTAGGCAAAGAAAGTTGCTTTTACCAGACATCGTATTTGACAAACAACTCTTTTTTAACACAAATATAATGCTTGGTTGAACCAAACAGAAATAAAAAAATAGAAAAAGTTGAGCATGAAAGCGACTTAGCTGGTTAATGTGCTTGGTATTGGTGACGCGGGCCAAGCTTGCGGCGGGTTGAGGTCCCAGCCCCCAAGCCGGTCCCGAGGTGCCGGAGCAAAGAGCCCGGCATGATGAAGTGGCAATGTAGCGCGATCGACGTGGTGAGGCGAAGCCCCTGGTTCAGCCGAGGTGATGAAGCTGGCCAGCTGGTGACGCCGAAGTCCCCAAAGTAGGTTGATGAAGAGATGGCGAAGCCCTCGGTCCAGCCGAGGTGACGAAGCAGGTTGGTAAGGTGACGTTGCAGCCCCATGCCAGCTGAGCTGTCGAATCAGGTCGGCATGGTGGACATCGGCTTGAAGAAGCAATGGCACGACAATGCCGACGCAGGTCGAAACTTGTGACGTGGTCAATGCCGGCTTTGAGAAGTGACCGTGCAGCGATGCTGGTGCGCCTGATCCATGTAATCCATGTGGCGACAAACTTGTCTTGATGATTATTTTTCCTTCACGATGCCGACCTCTTGGTCGGCTCGCCGTGGTGATTATCCGAGGTGGTTGTCGTCAACTCGATGGAGAAACGACACAGTTGATGTTGGCGCATGTCTGTAGCCGTGGAGCAACGTGGTCGGGCTGATTTGACATCGGCGCGACGGTGAAGATCGCCTAAGAAAAACCTCAAAATTTGTGGGCACGTGTTTGAAAACACCACACAATACCTAGAAAAATTCCTTCAAAAAGGATGTCCAATATCCCGTTCATGAAGAAAGATGAATTCGGGTTGGATTCATTTTCGTGTAGGAAATAGATCCGAAAATTGATGCACTCATCAGAGGTTTCCCGGAGTTTGAACACTTGGATCGAACTAAAAGTTGGAGAGGTGGTAGATATAGGAATTACGCAACCGATCAATGGTTGGATATTCCAAACGACGTCCGAGCTGGAGCTAGACTCCACGCTCCAAACTCGTCCAGATTCCCATCTAGATTCGACAGAGCTCTGGTAGATCGGAGTTTACCGAAGATTCCTCAGTCGGAATGCGTTAAAATTTTAGAAGGTTGTTGTAGATTCAATTCCACACAATTCCACCAAAGCAATCGTCAAGGCGATGCTCGCGGAGGCAGCGATAGCAAATACAACTTGCTGTCCAGAAACAGCACGCTTGCCTGAGGGCAATGTTGACGTTGAGCCTCCGAGCTCCATGGACAATTCCTCCATGATCTTGATAGAGATCGGAGTTGATGTTGATGAAGTTCTTCTTTGAATCATGAAGACCTCGGAGCGTAGTCCTCGGTCCAGCCAAGGTGACCAGTCGAGTCGGCGACGAAGATGCAGACCTCAACAATAAAGCTCGGTTCCGATGCGTAGATCGCACCAGAGATGATCTGAATTCCCATCGGACCGCGGCCTCTGCCAGCAGGCTCTCAATGAAAGCATCAATGTTGGTTCTATATCTGGCATATCTCATGTTAGGGGTCCTAAGCTAGGCGTCTTGGAGCGATGGTAACACGGACACGGGATTTTACCCAGGTTTGGGCTCTCTCGAAGAGCTAATACCCTACATCCTGCTTTTCATTGTATTGATATGGGGGATAGTACAGAGTACATGTATCTACCACGAGATTGTTCTAATGAGAATATGTTGTCTATTGACTAGCCTGGACTCAGTTTATATCACTGGTACGCGTCGGTCCTAAACAAACGGTTTTTAACCCCTTTCCACGACGGCATTTGGAACCGTCGCCAAGTGAGTGTGGGCGATAGGGGGGGTCCTTCTCACACGACCCAGAAACTGCCGAGGATATGCCCTCCTGGCACACACGTTCGGCAAAATGAGGTCGTGTGCGACCGGCGAGTGCTCAAATACGGAAATACGTACAGTAGAGCTAAAAAAATACAATTATACGGCAAAATTGTTTCCGGTCGCAAGTACATCCCACACAGTCAGTCCCCGCTAAATGTTTCCGTTCGTATGTACATCCCACACAGTCGCTCCAAGGAAAACATTTCCGTTCACAGGTACATCACACACAATTTTTCCCGTTAAATCATTGGCATTATTGAATGTATCATACACGGTCCGTAGAAGAAGCTGTGTGGCAAAGGTTGTCCATCACACCCAGTTTTTATGTGGTAAACGTTTGCGCAAGGTGGCCTAACACAAACAATTTTCAAGAGAAAGTCATGTGTGATTGTTCATTGATCCAACACGGTTTATTCCTAGGAACTGTGTGCGTTGCCTGAGGTCATCGCCCACGGTATTTTTTCAACAACCATTTGCAATAGCAAAACCCAATTAGCAGGCTAATTCGCCATTAGCAGGCTAATTATCCGATTATTCATAATCCATTTATTAATCTAATTGACATTTCATATTAAGCACACAATATATTTCATTTCCATATTAAGGAAGCAGAATTTCATAATTGAAATACATCAGAGTACAACATGATATAGCTTCAGCACTCAGCTACCCCATTACACAACTGCACCAGCAGCAAGTTCCACATGCAGCATGTAGAACCTTTCAAAATTAGCATCATAGACGGTATATAGATAGATGCATCTCATCTGGAAAAATGCTGAAGCGGAAGGCGAATATTGAGCCTTCATTCATGTTGAAGGTATTTGCAACTTTAGGCCAGTGCCTGTGGATGATTGACCGTCCGTCCTTCATCCTCTTCAGGAACACTTCAATATTGAACCGTGGGTGTTGTATGAAAACCTTCCTCGCCTCCTGACCATAGAGGTGGTTTCAGAGGTAATCATCAGTGAACTGCTTTGGAAAGGCCTGAAAACAAGGATGTGCATAAATATCTTCTCTATATTGGAAATGGGGCAAAGGAATAAAAAAAGGCAAGGTATAATAGTTAGTACCATCTTGTAGTGAACTGATGTCTTCTTCATTGTGCAGACAAAGATCTTGTTGTTTTTTGTCGCTAATTTCTTTATCCTAACAATCTTTCCGAGTTTGTTGATTTGATTGATATTCATGGACAACTCATTTCCCCATATGCAAAAAGGGTCGAACAGTGGGTCAAAACCTCTGACAGCAGGACCTACATGTGCAAGACCAAATTGTTAAAAACCAAAATATTAGAATGGTTCCTGCAATTGCACAATAATGTGCTACTAGACAATGGACCATGCACGTGCTAACCTTGATTGTAAACCTCAGTGCTTCCCATTATTTCCCTGCAACACATATAAGGTAGTTAGTCATCAGGTTAAGTAAGGGTTCGGGGGGGGGGGGGGGGGGGGGGGGGGGGGGGGGGGGGGGGGGGGGGGGGGGGGGGGGGGGGGGGGGGGGGGGGGGGGGGGGGGGGGGGGGGGGGGGGGGGGGGGGGGGGGGGGGGGGGGGGGGGGGGGGGGGGGGGGGGGGGGGGGGGGGGGGGGGGGGGGGGGGGGGGGGGGGGGGGGGGGGGGGGGGGGGGGGGGGGGGGGGGGGGGGGGGGGGGGGGGGGGGGGGGGGGGGGGGGGGGGGGGGGGGGGGGGGGGGGGGGGGGGGGGGGGGGGGGGGGGGGGGGGGGGGGGGGGGGGGGGGGGGGGGGGGGGGGGGGATATAACATACTCCTAATAGAAGATCAGACAGTTGACCAAACAGTTAACTACAACTAATTGTAGCAATTGTATTTGTTTCTCATGTATTTACTACAGCCAAATTCAATTTATTCCTCACATGGTATACAATAATAGAATGCACCCACAATTTTGTAAAGATAAATTCGATTTATTTCTCACATGGAAGACAATACAAAATTGCAGCTTGATGAATTGAACATCAGATTTGCAGAATTGAACCAAACAGTTAACTGAAGATGACAACTAATTAACAAAATAGTTAATAAGTGAGCACCACACTGCACGACATATAGAACATATACACTAGAGCAATAGATTGCATGGTAAAATTAGATAGCACAATTCACTAGAATTTGTGAAGGAAAGGCAGGAGCAGCACACGCAACGGGTAAACCGAGCATGCTTAACCGGCGTAGCTAGCAAATGGCAAGGTGCTCCTCCAAGATCTGGGGGTCGGCACGAATGGCGGCGCTTATTTGGTGGAGGGGTCGGTGATTTGGGTGGAAGGTGTCGCGCTCGCGCCGGCAGTCGGGGCCTGTGGGATGTGGAAGGAGGAGGAGGATGTGGGTCGGGTGTGGATTACCTGCTTGGATAGACGAGGCCGAGTAGCGTGAAGGAGGGTCGCCGATGAGGAGGCGGCGCTGCAAGCAAGGAGTGAAGGTTTCAACTTGGAAAGGAAGGCGGAAAGAGGGGAAATGTGGCTTTTGGTAAGGGAGAGGGGGCGGGGAGGTAGATATTTCCACGGAAGCCGAAAATTTGGAATCGCCTTAGCAAAAAAACTAGCGCGCAAAGTGTCATCAGACACGGTCCCTTATTCAGAACTGTTTACAATATGTGGACATCACAAATGATTCAGATAGCTTAACCCATGTGTGATGAGTTTGAACGTTAAAAGTTTTGGTTCGAATTTCTATGGTTACAGTGGTCATCCACGTCATTGCATAATTTGGGTACACAAAGGACACTACAGCACACCCACACTTCTTAATCGAGCAAGTTCAGCAATTAAATAGAGCTAGCTGACCTAAAAATTACTCTAACAAATTAAAGACCGGCGCTCTTAATTAAACAAAACAAAGAGTACTACTACGGCTGGTGCTCGTCGATCTCCGCTGCCGCCTCCATGTCCAGCTCGCGCCCGACGGTCTCCTGGGGAAGGGGCTCCATGGCATCCATCACACCATACTCGGCAAGCATCTCGCCATCCGCGTCCGCCATCTCTTTGGAAAAGGCCGCCATGAGCTGGGCATGGGCGGACGCGAACTGGGCTTGGACGGGCTCCGTCGTCGCAAGGTATGCGGCGGAGGAACGGAGGACTGCTCGAACGCTCTCGGCGATTGCCAGCTCTTTGGCCGTGGGTTGCCGACCATTGTCAGAGAAGGTTCGTTCGATTTGTGCGGTGACCGCCAGGAGCTGGGCATGGGCGGCCTCGACATGGTCGTGGGCGGCCTCCATCAGGGCTAAGGCCGCCGCTGCGGAACGGACAGCTGCTGTGCTCCTCTCGCCAGTTGCTATCCCCGAGGCAGATGTTGCTGCCGCCACCTGAGAGGTAGATGTTGCTGCCGCCGCTGCCTTTGCCGCCCGGTTGCAGATTGCGGCCGCACTCATGCACCTTGTTAGCACGCGCATGGCGACTACGGCCGCGCTCTCGCCGGAGTGGGCCACCGAAGTTGCCCTCACGACGCGGGTCCATGTGCCCATCTTTCACCGGCGACGATTGAACAGTGAAATGATATTTGGGTTGAGAGCTAGTGTGCTTGAGACGCCGGCTGTGGACTATAGCCGACGCACCTTCTCGCGTAACCCATAGGCGTACTATACACCGACGGTGCTCCAGGATATTTTGTGCTGCATCTCACACGGTTACTGATAACAAACTGTGTGCGATCTACTTGATTTTTCATCTTGATTTGAATTACATAATGGGGTCACAGCGGCAATGGACGGTGTTTGAATTGCTAGACCTTTTATCTGGAGTGAACATGCAACTATATGTGTGTCGTAAAAGAATTGGAATTATTCAGGGTTCGTTTGTACATTTTATACATTAAATTGGTTTTCTAGCTATTTCAGGTGAACAATTCAAAATTAAACTACATGCACATGCTCCAGTGCATATAAATTGGTTGAAAATCAAATCTGTGTCCTTGGGTGCATGCTTAGGTCCCATGCAATAAATGGGAATGAATTTCAAACACCAGGGCACCGTTGATTGCCGGCAAAACATTGAGATGCCTGGTTTTAAAATTCTAGTAAATCCAAAACTCGTCTAAAATTCATGAATCTTGGCATGCTATCATGGAGCGGCATCAACATGCCGTGGTAAAATTTTTGTCCCATTTGGGGCAGGTTTGGGTATATGCTTCTCACAAACCGGAGCTTCTCACAACAAGCATCATGGTTTTCGGTAGGGAACATCCCACCTTTGGGGACGAAACGATATCCATTGCCTCTTATTGCTTTCAAATTTTTTCTTGTGTCAACATAGAACAACATGAGTGTTGTGTTAATTTTTTTGATTTTTCGGGGTTCGTTTGGACATTTTTATGCATTAACTGAGTTTTCAATGCATTTATGTGCATAATTCAAATTTGAACTACATGCACATGCTCCAGTGCATATAAATTGGTTGAAAAATAAATCTATGTCCTTGTGTGCATGCTTAGGTCCCATGCAAGCAATGTGAATGAATTTCAAACACCAGGGCAACGTTGATTGCCGAGAAAACATTGAGATGCCTAGTTTTTAAATTCTAGTAAACCCAAAACTCGTCTGAAATTCATGAAACTTGGCATGCTATCATGGAGCAGCATCAACATGCCGTGGTAAAATTTTTGTCCCATTTCGGGCAGGTTTGGGTATATGCTTCCCACAAACCGGAGCTTCTCACAACAAGCATGGGGGGGGGGGGGGGGGGGGGGGGGGGGGGGGGGGGGGGGGGGGGGGGGGGGGGGGGGGGGGGGGGGGGGGGGGGGGGGGGGGGGGGGGGGGGGGGGGGGGGGGGGGGGGGGGGGGGGGGGGGGGGGGGGGGGGGGGGGGGGGGGGGGGGGGGGGGGGGGGGGGGGGGGGGGGGGGGGGGGGGGGGGGGGGGGGGGGGGGGGGGGGGGGGGGGGGGGGGGGGGGGGGGGGGGGGGGGGGGGGGGGGGGGGGGGGGGGGGGGGGGGGGGGGGGGGGGGGGGGGGGGGGGGGGGGGGGGGGGGGGGGGGGGGGGGGGGGGGGGGGGGGGGGGGGGGGGGGGGGGGGGGGGGGGGGGGGGGGGGGGGGGGGGGGGGGGGGGGGGGGGGGGGGGGGGGGGGGGGGGGGGGGGGGGGGGGGGGGGGGGGGGGGGGGGGGGGGGGGGGGGGGGGGGGGGGGGGGGGGGGGGGGGGGGGGGGGGGGGGGGGGGGGGGGGGGGGGGGGGGGGGGGGGGGGGGGGGGGGGGGGGGGGGGGGGGGGGGGGGGGGGGGGGGGGGGGGGGGGGGGGGGGGGGGGGGGGGGGGGGGGGGGGGGGGGGGGGGGGGGGGGGGGGGGGGGGGGGGGGGGGGGGGGGGGGGGGGGGGGGGGGGGGGGGGGGGGGGGGGGGGGGGGGGGGGGGGGGGGGGGGGGGGGGGGGGGGGGGGGGGGGGGGGGGGGGGGGGGGGGGGGGGGGGGGGGGGGGGGGGGGGGGGGGGGGGGGGGGGGGGGGGGGGGGGGGGGGGGGGGGGGGGGGGGGGGGGGGGGGGGGGGGGGGGGGGGGGGGGGGGGGGGGGGGGGGGGGGGGGGGGGGGGGGGGGGGGGGGGGGGGGGGGGGGGGGGGGGGGGGGGGGGGGGGGGGGGGGGGGGGGGGGGGGGGGGGGGGGGGGGGGGGGGGGGGGGGGGGGGGGGGGGGGGGGGGGGGGGGGGGGGGGGGGGGGGGGGGGGGGGGGGGGGGGGGGGGGGGGGGGGGGGGGGGGGGGGGGGGGGGGGGGGGGGGGGGGGGGGGGGGGGGGGGGGGGGGGGGGGGGGGGGGGGGGGGGGGGGGGGGGGGGGGGGGGGGGGGGGGGGGGGGGGGGGGGGGGGGGGGGGGGGGGGGGGGGGGGGGGGGGGGGGGGGGGGGGGGGGGGGGGGGGGGGGGGGGGGGGGGGGGGGGGGGGGGGGGGGGGGGGGGGGGGGGGGGGGGGGGGGGGGGGGGGGGGGGGGGGGGGGGGGGGGGGGGGGGGGGGGGGGGGGGGGGGGGGGGGGGGGCTTAGGTACCACACAAGAAATGGGAATGAATTTCAAACACCGGGGCACTGTTCATTGCCGGCAAAACATTGAGATGCCTGGTTTTTAAATTCTAGTAAATCCAAAACTCGTCTGATATTCATGAAACTTGGCATGCTATCATGGAGCGGCATCAACATGTCGTCGTACAAATTTTGTCCCATTTGGGACAGGTTTGGGTATATGCTTATCACAAACCGGAGCTTCTCACAACAAGCATGATGGTTTTCGGTAAGGAATGTCCCACCTTTGGGGATGAAATGATATCCATTGCTCTTATTGCTTTCAAATTTTTTTCTCGTGTCAACAAAGAACAACAGGAGTGTTGTGTGAATTTTTGAAATTTTTCGGGGTTCATTTGAACATTTTTATGCATTAACTTAGTTTTCAATGCATTTTATGTGCATAGTTCAAATTTGAACTACATGCACATGCTCCAGCGCATATAAATTGGTTGAAAAATCAAATCTGTGTCCTTGGGTGCACACTTAGGTCCCATGCAAGAAATGGGAATGAATTTCAAACACCGGGGCACCGTTGATTGCCGGCGAAACATTGAGATGCCTGCTTTTTAAATTCTAGTAAATCCAAAACTCGTCTGAAATTCATGAAACTTGGCAGGGGGGGGGGGGGGGGGGGGGGGGGGGGGGGGGGGGGGGGGGGGGGGGGGGGGGGGGGGGGGGGGGGGGGGGGGGGGGGGGGGGGGGGGGGGGGGGGGGGGGGGGGGGGGGGGGGGGGGGGGGGGGGGGGGGGGGGGGGGGGGGGGGGGGGGGGGGGGGGGGGGGGGGGGGGGGGGGGGGGGGGGGGGGGGGGGGGGGGAAGCTCCGGTTTGTGAGAAGCATATACCCAAACCTGCCCCAAATGGGACAAATATTTTACCACGTCATGTTTATGCCACTCCATGATAGCATGCCAAGTTTCATGAATTTTAGACGAGTTTTGGATTTACTAAAATTTAAAAACCAGGCATCTCAATGTTTTGCCTGCAATCAACGGTGCCCTGGTGTTTGAAATTCATTCCCATTTCTTGCATGGGACCTAAGCATGCACCCAAGGACAGAAATTTGATTTTTCAACCAATTTATATGCACTGGAGCATGTGCATGTAGTTCAAATTTGAATTATGCATGTAAATGCATTGAAAACTCAGTTAATGCATAAAAATGTCCAAACGAACCCCGAAAAATCACAAAAATTCACACAACACTCCTGTTGTTCTATGTTGACATGAGAAAACAATGTGAAAGCAATAAGAGGCAATGGATATCGTTTCGTCCCCAAAGGTGGGACGTTCCCTACCGAAAACCATCATGCATGTTGTGAGAAGCCCCGGTTTGTGAGAAGCATATACCCAAACCTTCCCCAAATGAGACAAAAATTTTACCACGTCATGTTGATGCCGCTCCATGTTAGCATGCCATGTTTCATGAATTTCAGACGAGTTTTGGATTTACTAGAATTTAAAAACCAGGCATCTCAATGTTTTGCCGGCAATCAACGGTGCCCTGGTGTTTGAAATTCATTCCCATTTCTTGCATGGGACCTAAGCATGCACCCAAGGACACAGATTTGTTTTTTCAACCAATTTATATGCACTGGAGCATGTGCATGTAGTTCAAATTTGAATTATGCACATAAATGCATTGAAAACTCAGTTAATACATAAAAATGTCCAAACGAACCCCGAAAAATCACCAAAATTCTCACAAAACTCCTGTTGTTCTATGTTAACACGAGAAAAAAATTGAAAGCAATAAGTGGCAATGGATATCATTTCATCCCCAAAGGTGGGACGTTCCCTACCGAAAACCATCATGCTTGTTGTGAGAAGCTCCAATTTGTGAGAAGCATATACCCAAACCTGCCCCAAATGGGACAAAAATTTTACCACGGCATGTTGATGCCGCTGCATGATAGCATGCCAAGTTTCATGAATTTCAGACGAGTTTTGGATTTACTAGAATTTAAAAACCAGGCATCTCAATGTTTTGCCGGCAATGTACGGTGCCCTGATGTTTGAAATTCATTCCCTTTTCTTGCATGGGACCTAAGCATGCACCCAAGGACACAGATTTGATTTTTCAGCCAATTTATATGCACTGGAGCATGTGCATGTAGTTCAAATTTGAATTATGCACATAAATGCATTGAAACTCAGTTAATGCATAAAAATGTCCAAACGAACCCCAAAAATGACAAAAATTCACACAACACTCATGTTGTTCTATGTTGACATGAGAAAAAAATTGAAAGCAAGAAGAGGCAATGGATATCGTTTCGTCCCCAAAGGTGGGACGTTCCCTACCGAAAACCATCATGCTTGTTGTGAGAAGCTCCAGTTTGTGAGAAGCATATACCCAAACATGCCCCAAATGGGACAAAATTTTTACCACGGCATGTTGATGCCGCTCCATGATAGCATGCCAAGATTCATGAATTACAGGCGAGTTTTGGATTTCCTAGAATTTAAAAACCAGACATCTCAATGTTTTGCCGGCAATCAACGGTGCCCTAGTGTTTGAAATTCATTCCCATTTCTTGCATGGGACCTAAGCATGCTCCCAAGGACACAGATTTGATTTTTCAAACAATTTATATGCACTGGAGCATGTGCATGTAGTTCAAATTTGAATTATGCACATAAATGCATTGAAAACTCAGTTAATGCATAAAATGTCCAAACGAACCCCGAAAAAACACAAAAATTCGCACAACACTCTTGTTGTTCAATGTTGACACGAGAAAAAAATTTGAAAGCAATAAGAGGCAATGGATATCGTTTCGTCCCCAAAGGTGGGACGTTCCCTACCGAAAACCATCATGCTTGTTGTGACAAGCTCCGGTTTGTGAGAAGCATATACCCAAACCTGCCCCAAATGGGACAAAAAATTTACCACGTCATGTTGGTGCCGCTCCATGATAGCATGCCAAGTTTCATGAATTTCAGATGAGTTTTGGATTTACTAGAATTTAAAAACTAGGCATCTCAATGTTTTGCAGGCAATCAACGGTGCCCTGGTGTTTGAAATTCATTCCCATTTCTTGCATGGGACCTAAGCATGCACCCAAGGACACAGATTTGATTTTTCAACCAATTTATATGCACTGGAGCATGTGCATGTAGTTCAAATTTGAATTATGCACATAAATGCATTGAAAACTCAGTTAATGCATAAAAATGTCCAAACGAACCCCAAAAAATCACAAAAAATCACACAACACTCATGTTGTTCTATGTTGACACGAGAAAAAAATTTGAAAGCAATAAGAGGCAATGGATATCGTTTCGTCCCCAAAGGTGGGACGTTCCCTACCGAAAACCATCATGCTTGTGAGAAGCTCCGGTTTGTGAGAAGCATATACCCAAACCTGCCCCAAATGGGACAAAATATTTACCACATCATGTTGATGCCGCTCCATGATAGCATGCCAAGTTTCATGAATTTCAGATGAGTTTTGGATTTACTAGAATTTAAAAACCAGGCATCTGAATGTTTTGTCGGCAATCAATGGTGCCCTGGTGTTTGAAATTCATTCCCATTTCTTACATGGGACCTAAGCATGCACCCAAGGACACAGATTTGATTTTTCAACCAATTTGGGGGGGGGGGGGGGGGGGGGGGGGGGGGGGGGGGGGGGGGGGGGGGGGGGGGGGGGGGGGGGGGGGGGGGGGGGGGGGGGGGGGGGGGGGGGGGGGGGGGGGGGGGGGGGGGGGGGGGGGGGGGGGGGGGGGGGGGGGGGGGGGGGGGGGGGGGGGGGGGGGGGGGGGGGGGGGGGGGGGGGGGGGGGGGGGGGGGGGGGGGGGGGGGGGGGGGGGGGGGGGGGGGGGGGGGGGGGGGGGGGGGGGGGGGGGGGGGGGGGGGGGGGGGGGGGGGGGGGGGGGGGGGGGGGGGGGGGGGGGGGGGGGGGGGGGGGGGGGGGGGGGGGGGGGGGGGGGGGGGGGGGGGGGGGGGGGGGGGGGGGGGGGGGGGGGGGGGGGGGGGGGGGGGGGGGGGGGGGGGGGGGGGGGGGGGGGGGGGGGGGGGGGGGGGGGGGGGGGGGGGGGGGGGGGGGGGGGGGGGGGGGGGGGGGGTTCGTTTGGACATTTTTATGCATTATCTGAGTTTTCAATGCATTTTATGTGCATAATTCAAATTGAACTACATGCACATGCTCCAGTGCATATTAATTGGTTGAAAAATCAAATCTGTGTCCTTGGGTGCACGCTTAGGTCCCATGCAAGAAATGGGAATGAATTTCAAACACCGGGGCACCGTTGATTGCCGGCAAAACATTGAGATGCCTGGTTTTTAAATTCTAGTAAATCCAAAACTCGTCTGAAATTCATGAAACTTGGCATGCTATCATGGAGCGGCATCAACATGCCGTGGTACAAATTTTGTCCCATTTAGGGCAGGTTTGGGTATATGCATCTCACAAACCGGAGCTTCTCACAACAAGCATGATCGTTTTCGGTAGGGAACGTCCCACCTATGTGGACGAAACGATATCCATTGCCTCTTATTGCTTTCAATTTTTTTTTCTCGTGTCAACATAGAACAACAGGAGTATTGTGTGATTTTTTGTGATTTTTCGGGGTTCGTCGGACATTTTTATGCATTAACTGAGTTTTCAATGCATTTTATGTGCATAATTCAAATTTGAACTACATGCACATGCTCCAGTGCATATTAATTGGTTGAAAAATTAAATCCGTGTCCTTGGGTGCATGCTTAGGTCCCATGCAAGAAATGGGAATGAATTTCAAACACCGGGGCACCGTTGATTGCCGGCAAAACATTGAGATGCCTGGTTTTTAAATTCTAGTAAATCCAAAACTCGTCTGAAATTCATGAAACTTGGCATGCTATCATGGAGCCGCATCAACATGCCGTGGTACAAATTTTGTCCCATTTGGGGCAGGTTTGGGTATATGCTTCTCACAAACCGGAGCTTCTCACAACAAGCATGATGGTTTTCGGTAGGGAACGTCCCACCTTTGTGGACGAAACGATATCCATTGCCTCTTATTGCTTTCAATTTTTTTTTCTCGTGTCAACATAGAACAACAGGAGTGTTGTGCGATTTTTTGTGATTTTTCGGGGTTCGTTTGGACATTTTTATGCATTAACTGAGTTTTCAATGCATTTTATGTGCACAATTCAAATTTGAACTACATGCACATGCTCCAGTGCATATAAATTGGTTGGAAAATCAAATATGTGTCATTGGGTGCATGCTTAGGTCCCATTCAATAAATGGGAATGAATTTCAAACACCAGGGCACCGTTGATTACCGGCAAAACATTGAGATGCCTGGTTTTTAAATTCTAGTAAATCCAAAACTCATCTGAAATTCATGAAACTTGGCATGCTATCATGGAGCAGCATCAACATGCTGTGGTACAAATTTTGTCCCATTTGGGGCAAGTTTGGGTATATGCATCTCACAAACCGGAGCTTCTCACAACAAGCATGATGGTTTTCGGTAGGGAACATCCCACCTTTGTGGACGAAACGATATCCATTGCCTCTTATTGCTTTCAAATGGGGGGGGGGGGGGGGGGGGGGGGGGGGGGGGGGGGGGGGGGGGGGGGGGGGGGGGGGGGGGGGGGGGGGGGGGGGGGGGGGGGGGGGGGGGGGGGGGGGGGGGGGGGGGGGGGGGGGGGGGGGGGGGGGGGGGGGGGGGGGGGGGGGGGGGGGGGGGGGGGGGGGGGGGGGGGGGGGGGGGGGGGGGGGGGGGGGGGGGGGGGGGGGGGGGGGGGGGGGGGGGGGGGGGGGGGGGGGGGGGGGGGGGGGGGGGGGGGGGGGGGGGGGGGGGGGGGGGGGGGGGGGGGGGGGGGGGGGGGGGGGGGGGGGGGGGGGGGGGGGGGGGGGGGGGGGGGGGGGGGGGGGGGGGGGGGGGGGGGGGGGGGGGGGGGGGGGGGGGGGGGGGGGGGGGGGGGGGGGGGGGGGGGGGGGGGGGGGGGGGGGGGGGGGGGGGGGGGGGGGGGGATTTGAATTATGCACATAAAATGCATTGAAAACTCAGTTAATGCATAAAAATGCCCAAACGAACACCGAAAAATCACAAAAATTCACACAACACCCCTGTTGTTCTATGTTCACACGAGAAAAAAATTTGAAAGCAATAAGAGGCAATGGATATCGTTTCGTCCCCAAAGGTGGGACGTTCCCTACCGAAAACCATCATGCTTGTTGTGAGAAGCTCCGGTTTGTGAGAAGCATATACCCCAACCTGCCCCAACTGGGACAAAATTTGTACCACAGCATGTTTATGCCACTCCATGATAGCATGCCAAGTTTCATGAATTTCAGACGAGTTTTGGATTTACTAGAATTTAAAAACCAGGCATCTCAATGTTTTGGTGGCAATCAACGGTGCCCCGGTGTTTGAAATTCATTCCCATTTCTTGCATGGGAGGTAAGCATACACCCAAGGACACAAATTTGATTTTTCAACCAATTTATATGCACTGGAGCATGTGCATGTAGTTCAAATTTGAATTATGCACATAAAATGCATTGAAAACTCAGTTAATGCATAAAAATGTTCAAACGAACCCCGAAAAATCAGAAAAATTCACACAACACTCCTGTTGTTCTATGTTGACACGAGAAAAAAAATTGAAAGCAATAAGAGGCAATGGATATCGTTTCGTCCCCAAAGGTGGGACGTTCCCTACCGAAAACCATCATGCTTGTTGTGAGAAGCTCCGGTTTATGAGAAGCATATACCCAAACCTACCCCAAATGGGACAAAATTTGTACCACGGCATGTTGAGGCCGCTCCGTGATAGCATGCCAAGTTTCATGAATTTCAGACGAGTTTTGGATTT
>JAAAWM010010043.1:0-33100 GCA_036873465.1 Thinopyrum obtusiflorum
GTCATAAGTATGACAGAAAAAAAATTCGTTCGGCCCAAAATGTCACGGATGTGACTTTTTTTTGTAGTGCTAGCTAGGCATAAAAGCAAGGATAGATCTAGGTATTGCCATCTTTGGCAGGTAATTCTTCAATAGAACACTTATAACCCTTAGAAGTTTCCTTATTTTTATTAATGATTAAACTCCTAGGCAAGAAATCAAGAAAATCATTTGTAGCAAAAGGTTCCTAAATGATAGCGAGAAAGTTTGGGTGAACACTTATGGATTTGAGATCCGCATTTTCCTTACTAGAAGTTTCACCCTTATTTTTAGGAACATACATCAATTTGGCAATTTTAGCATTAGGAGGTTTTGGAGTATTTTTCACGGAAGAAAAGGCTAACCCTAAGTTGGTAATAATATCCTCAATTTTATCAATTCTAGTGGAATCTTGATCTATCTTTTCGTTAACCATGGGTTCCTTTTCTTTAAAAAATTTAAGAGCAACTCCTACCTTAGATCCGTATTGGGTGATTTGGTTGTGGATCTTTTTATCCAAATTTTCAATCAACTCTATGGTGGCAACTTTATTTTCAATAATTGCAAGCCTTTGCATCACATGTTCCAAAGTTAAAATAGTTCCATTAACCAAAAGAGGTGGTGGCCCAAACAAATCTATCATAGCATTATAAGAATCAAAAGTATGGCTACCCAAAAGTATATCTATTCCAAAGAGTGATGCCTACATAAAAATTGTGAAGAAGAACGGAAGTAGATTGCTTTCTAGTAGATCTATTTTGCGCATTGCAAATTCTGTACCAAGCATCTTTTAGATTTTCTCCCTTCCTTTGTTTAAAATTAAGAACTTCATTCTCGGGAGACAAAGGAGTAGATAAAGGACTAGCCATGATAGCACACGGGACACAAAGAGGCAAGCAAAAAAGAGGTGAACGGAAAGAGAGGGCGAATAAAACGGCAAAGGTGAAGTGGGGGAGAGGAAAATGAGAGGCAAATGGCAAATAATGTAATGCGAGGGATAACAGTTTGTGATGGGTACTTGGTATGTCTTGACTTGTGCGTAGACTCCCCGGCAACCCCCCCCCCCCCCCCCCCCCCCCCCCCCCCCCCCCCCCCCCCCCCCCCCCCCCCCCCCCCCCCCCCCCCCCCCCCCCCCCCCCCCCCCCCCCCCCCCCCCCCCCCCCCCCCCCCCCCCCCCCCCCCCCCCCCCCCCCCCCCCCCCCCCCCCCCCCCCCCCCCCCCCCCCCCCCCCCCCCCCCCCCCCCCCCCCCCCCCCCCCCCCCCCCCCCCCCCCCCCCCCCCCCCCTGAGATCTGGTAGAGATGATAAGATAATATTTTTGGTATTTTTATGATAAAGATTGAAAGTAAAGAATGCAAAATAAACGACGTCAGAAATAGCTAGTTGACGGGAGATTAATATGATGGAAAATAGACCCGGGGGCCATAGGTTTCACTAGTGGCTTCTCTCAAGATAGCATAAGTATTACGGTGGGTGAACAAATTACTGTCGAGCAATTGATAGAAAAGTGCATAATTATGAGAATATCTAGGCATGATCATGTATATAGGCATCACGTCTGTGACAAGTAGACCGACTCCTGCCTGCATCTACTGATGGAGCTATGTACCTAGGGTAGGGTTATAGGCCTGACCTAGATACCCTCCCCAAGGACATCGCCCTAAAGACAGAAGCATTCGAAGGGTACCATCATCCACTCGACCAGAGACGTTCCACTCGGAAGAATCATCGTCACTCGACCGTAATAGAAAACCACTCGACATACAGAAGATCTAAAGCCACTCTGCATCACAACGGTCGGGTGTTTACTCATAGACTTAATGATCATTTATGACACTTTATTACGGACGTTACCTGTAACGCTCCTTCTTTATGTACATTGAACTCTTGGTAACGGGGGATGGCCGGGGTCCTGGCGCACTCTATATAAGCCACCCCCCCTCCTCTGGGACAAGGGTTCGCACCCCCTGTAACACACACACGCATAATTCAGTCGACCGCCTCCGGGCACCGAGACGTAGGGCTATTACTTCCTCCGAGAAGGGCCTGAACTCATAAAACTCGCGTGTACAACTTCGCCATAGCTAGGATCTTGCCTCCTCATACCTACCCCCCATTCTACTATCAGGCTTAGAACCACGACAGTTGGCGCCCACCTTGGGGCTGGTGTCTTAGCGACTTGTTGGTGAAGTTGCGATTTTTCCGATTCCTATCATCATGGTTTCCGGCGGAGGATTGGCTGATGGCCGCGAGATCTGTCTTGGCGCGCTCGTTTTCATCGCCGACGACTCCGCCTGGCTTCAAGAGGCTCCACTCGACATCGAGGCGCTCCCCGTCCGCGGGGCGACGCACTTTCGCGCATGCGTCCGCGGCGTCCTTCTTCTGCAGCCGTCGACTCAGTATCGGTCGGCTCCTATGGCATCCTCGCTCCCCGCTGTTCGCCGGCGCAAACATTCCGGTCGATCGTGCCTCCAGCGGTGGGTGAGGCATGCGGTGGCCCGCCAGTCGGCCACCCCCCCCCCCCCCCCCCCCCCCCCCCCCCCCCCCCCCCCCCCCCCCCCCCCCCCCCCCCCCCCCCCCCCCCCCCCCCCCCCCCCCCCCCCCCCCCCCCCCCCCCCCCCCCCCCCCCCCCCCCCCCCCCCCCCAGTCTGGGACCACTTCAAATAACTTGGTGTTGCCGGAGCAACCATGTTCACTTCTCTGTTGATAACTTTCAGTCGACTTTTGCTTTCAACATCAGCAAAAATCATCAGAGTGGAATTGACGTTGGGAAAACCATCATCATCTTCTTCCTTATCATCACCTTTGTCCGACTCCTTTTCCTTCTCTTTGGGTTGTTTCTCTCGGAACTGCTGGATCAGGAGCCGACACTGTCGAGTGGTGTGTTTAGGGTAAATGAGATTACCCTCTTCATCTTTTTTGGTGTGAATGTGGCACGGTAAATCCAACACATCATTTCCATCTTGATCTTTCATTTTCTTGGGGTTCTAGGGCCCTTTGGGCTTCCCCTTGAACTTTCCTTGAGCCACAACTAAAGCTTCACCAGGAGCCGCTGGTTCGGCCTTGCATTTCTATTTCCGACTGGAATTCCCTCCTCCGGTTTCTTGGGCGACTGTTTTGTGTTTGCCACTCCGGAGTCGGTCTTCCTCTTCACCATTAGCGTACTTGGTGGCAATCTCCATCATCCGAGTCAGGGACATATCCCCTGTCCGACCGAATTTCAGATTCAACTCTCGATACTTAACACCTTCCTTGAAGGCACAAACTGCTTGGTGATCTGACACATTCTCCACTGTATGGTGCAATGTGATCCATCTCTGGATATAATCTCTCAAGGTCTCATTCGGCTTTTGCACGCAGGACTGCAATTCTGTTAACCCTGCTGGTCATTTGCATGTACCTTCAAAGGTTCTAACAAACACTCGGGCAAGTTCCTCCCAACTATATATGCTGCCAGGTGCTAACTGATTCAACCATGCTCTGGCCGAGCCTTCCAACATCAGAGGATGGTGCTTCATGGCCACTTCATCATTGCCGCCACCGATCTGTACAGCCACACGGTAGTCCTCAAGCTAAGTGTCAGGCTTGGACTCACCAGTGAACTTACTGACTCCAGTCGCCAACCTGAAGTTGGGAGGAATCACTGCAGCCCTAATGGCTTTGCTGAAACACTATGGACCTGAAACATGCACTCTGCTGCCAGTCGGATAATCTCTGTCATGGCCTTCTCTGTGTGCTCTGTTCCTGTCAACCAGACCTTGAACGAGAATCGATCTCACATCAAAGCCCGGTTCCCAGGGGTCGACTGGAATTCTTCGCCCGCCACTGTGAGGGCATCTGTCATCGTGCTGCCAAGGCACATATGACCCACTCCTCGGGGGAGGCATGGGCATTCGACGACGGTCATCGTGGTCGAGTCGATGATCATACTGCTCACGGTTTCTGTACTGATCTCGCCGGTCTCCACGTCCCTCACGCCGCGGGGGCAATCTTCGGCTGTGGGCCGACTGAACTGTGTCTGCCATCACAGATCTGCTATGAATCCTATTCCGCGACTGAGATACTGCTGTGTTCTGCTCTCCCGCTGCCCGGAGTAAAGCCCGAATCTGCATCAAACCTCTGCCAGCTTTCGACTGGGAAGGCTGAATCGACTCTGCTATTCGGGCTGCAGCTGTGAGATTCTGAATCAGAGTTCGGTATACCTGAGTTGGAGGCGGAAAAAGCTGTCGTCGATTGGACTTAGGAATCCGCTGCCGAGCACGCTCATCGAGTGCGTGCTGGAGGTTCTCCAGTCGAGTGCGCTCATCCAAGTTGGCCAGGCGCACCTCCTCCAAGGCCTGGGCCTCGGGGGTTTCTCCAACGATAGGAGTGTGAAATGCATCCATATTGCAGCGGCGGAGCTCTTCCCTCTGCTGCGAAGAAAGAGGCTCGGGGCGGTACTCCTCGTGAGCGCGCGACGGATTGCCACCGCCATCACCACCATCGTCGCGGGGGAAGCCAGGAGGACTGCATGGTCCATTGACCATCAGGACTTCCGCCGCGGGGTCACTGCTGTCGCACTCGGATGCTGTCTCGACGGAGCCAGTCGACAGGTCGAACAGGCCGTAGAAAGTTTCGTCGGGCTCGATTGCCGCGACTTGTGGGGTGGCCGACTGGCGGGCCACCGCGTGCCTCACCCACCGCTAGAGCCGCGACCGACCGGAACGCTTGCGCCGGCGAACAGCGGGGAGCGAGGACACCACAGGAGCCGACCGATACTGAATCGACGGCTGCCGAAGAAGGACGCCGTGGACGCATGCGCGAAAGTGCGTCGCCCCGCAGACGGGGAGCGCCTCGACGTCGAGTGGAGCCTCTTGAAGCCAGGCGGAGTCGTCGGCGATGAAAACGAGCGCGCCGAGACGGATCTCGCGGCCCTCAGCCATTCCTCCGCCGGAAACCATGACGATGGGAATCAGAAAAAATCGCAACTTTACCAAAAAGTCGCTAAGACGCCTGCCCCACGGTGGGCGCCAACTGTCATGGATCTAAGACTGACAGTAGAATGGGGGGTAGGTATGAGGAGACAAGATCCTAGCTATGGTGAAGTTGTACACACGAGTTTTACGAGTTCAGGCCCTTCGCGGAGGAAGTAATAGCCCTACGTCTCGGTGCCCGGAGGCGGTCGACTGGATTATGCGTGTGTGTGTGTGTGTTACAGGGGGTGCGAACCCTTGTGCCAGAGGAGGAGGGTGGCTTATATAGAGTGCGCCAGGACCCCGGACATCCTCCGTTACCAAGAGTTCAATGTATATAAAGAGGTGGCGTTACTGGTAACGCCAGCCTTAAATGCCTTAATGGCCTTAAAGACTACAGAGTGGACGCCTGCCCGTTGCTGTTCTGGATGACTCCTGGTCTTCAAATAGGTCGAATGGATTCTTGCATGGTCGAATGATCAAGTGGTCGAGTGACCTAAGGTAGGTCGAGTGGATTGCACTCGACACCTTTGTTGGGCCCTCCCTGTTGTCTCTTGAGCTTCTTTGCTTCTAAGACAGTGACCTTGGATAGGACGTATAGGTCAGGCCTATTACCTTACCCCAGGTCTATGTCCTCATCATGCACTGGCCACAATTTCTCCAACTTATCAAGCACCTACTCTCCTGATAGATGTCTTGAAAAAACTTTCTGTGCTGCCTGCTAGGATTGACGAGATGAAGCGATCATCTGCAAGAGCCGGCGCCGTGACAGCTTTGAGCCGGGCCAAAGCATGGGTGCCAGAACTAGACCCGGCTGATGTAGCCACTGGATACCCAAGCTTGAAAGAAGATGGTATTCCGTTTGATCAAAAGGACTTCGCGGCTTGCGTGAAAGAAATACGTCCAATGGCGACTCTGATTGCCAATGACTCGGACCTTTCAAAGTACCATCCGGCTTATAACAGGGAGAATCAGAAGATGCCTACACCGGCTTATAAAGTGATGGATCTAATTCCTCCCATCCGTAAGCATACTTTTGCCCCTGAAGTTGAGCCGTCTGAACTTATAGGTGATGAAGCTGAATTTCAAGCTTTATGTGGCATCGATTGGTCATCACCAAATTTCCATACGGCAGAAGAGGACGAAGAACCGGAAAAGGATGATCCAGAAGCCTCAAGTCAGCAACCCCCCCCCCCCCCCCCCCCCCCCCCCCCCCCCCCCCCCCCCCCCCCCCCCCCCCCCCCCCCCCCCCCCCCCCCCCCCCCCCCCCCCCCCCCCCCCCCCCCCCCCCCCCCCCCCCCCCCCCCCCCCCCCCCCCCCCCCCCCCCCCCCCCCCCCCCCCCCCCCCCCCCCCCCCCCCCCCCCCCCCCCCCCCCCCCCCCCCCCCCCCCCCCCCCCCCCCCCCCCCCCCCCCCCCCCCCCCCCCCCCCCCCCCCCCCCCCCCCCCCCCCCCCCCCCCCCCCCCCCCCCCCCCCCCCCCCCCCCCCCCCCCCCCCCCCCCCCCCCCCCCCCCCCCCCCCCCCCCCCCCCCCCCCCCCCCCCCCCCCCCCCCCCCCCCCCCCCCCCCCCCCCCCCCCCCCCCCCCCCCCCCCCCCCCCCCCCCCCCCCCCCCCCCCCCCCCCCCCCCCCCCCCCCCCCCCCCCCCCCCCCCCCCCCCCCCCCCCCCCCCCCCCCCCCCCCCCCCCCCCCCCCCCCCCCCCCCCCCCCCCCCCCCCCCCCCCCCCCCCCCCCCCCCCCCCCCCCCCCCCCCCCCCCCCCCCCCCCCCCCCCCCCCCCCCCCCCCCCCCCCCCCCCCCCCCCCCCCCCCCCCCCCCCCCCCCCCCCCCCCCCCCCCCCCCCCCCCCCCCCCCCCCCCCCCCCCCCCCCCCCCCCCCCCCCCCCCCCCCCCCCCCCCCCCCCCCCCCCCCCCCCCCCCCCCCCCCCCCCCCCCCCCCCCCCCCCCCCCCCCCCCCCCCCCCCCCCCCCCCCCCCCCCCCCCCCCCCCCCCCCCCCCCCCCCCCCCCCCCCCCCCCCCCCCCCCCCCCCCCCCCCCCCCCCCCCCCCCCCCCCCCCCCCCCCCCCCCCCCCCCCCCCCCCCCCCCCCCCCCCCCCCCCCCCCCCCCCCCCCCCCCCCCCCCCCCCCCCCCCCCCCCCCCCCCCCCCCCCCCCCCCCCCCCCCCCCCCCCCCCCCCCCCCCCCCCCCCCCCCCCCCCCCCCCCCCCCCCCCCCCCCCCCCCCCCCCCCCCCCCCCCCCCCCCCCCCCCCCCCCCCCCCCCCCCCCCCCCCCCCCCCCCCCCCCCCCCCCCCCCCCCCCCCCCCCCCCCCCCCCCCCCCCCCCCCCCCCCCCCCCCCCCCCCCCCCCCCCCCCCCCCCCCCCCCCCCCCCCCCCCCCCCCCCCCCCCCCCCCCCCCCCCCCCCCCCCCCCCCCCCCCCCCCCCCCCCCCCCCCCCCCCCCCCCCCCCCCCCCCCCCCCCCCCCCCCCCCCCCCCCCCCCCCCCCCCCCCCCCCCCCCCCCCCCCCCCCCCCCCCCCCCCCCCCCCCCCCCCCCCCCCCCCCCCCCCCCCCCCCCCCCCCCCCCCCCCCCCCCCCCCCCCCCCCCCCCCCCCCCCCCCCCCCCCCCCCCCCCCCCCCCCCCCCCCCCCCCCCCCCCCCCCCCCCCCCCCCCCCCCCCCCCCCCCCCCCCCCCCCCCCCCCCCCCCCCCCCCCCCCCCCCCCCCCCCCCCCCCCCCCCCCCCCCCCCCCCCCCCCCCCCCCCCCCCCCCCCCCCCCCCCCCCCCCCCCCCCCCCCCCCCCCCCCCCCCCCCCCCCCCCCCCCCCCCCCCCCCCCCCCCCCCCCCCCCCCCCCCCCCCCCCCCCCCCCCCCCCCCCCCCCCCCCCCCCCCCCCCCCCCCCCCCCCCCCCGTTGGGGCTGGATGAACAAGACCCCGTGGAGGGCAGGATGAACAGGACCACCCCGTGGAGGGCAGGATGAACAGTAGACGGTGGAGGGCTGGATGAACAGTAGCCCATGGAGGGGTGGTTGAACAGGAGCCCGTGGAGAGGGCTGGTTGAACAGTAGCCGGTGGAGTAGCGCGCGGTGGAGGCAGGATGAACAGGAGCCCGTGGATGAACAGTAGCCCATGGAGGCTAGAGGGGGTCGACGGTGGAGATGAACAGTATCCCCGTGGAGTCCCGTTTTGCGGTACGCCACACCCCTCCCGATGAACAGGACCCCCGTTTTGACCGTAGCGCTCCAACACAAGTCCGTTTCCTCTGTTTTGCGGTACGCCACACCCCTCCCGATCAACAGGACCCCCGTTTCGACCGTAGGAGGTCCGTTTCCTCCATTTTGCGGTACGCCAGACCCCTCCCGATGAACAGGATCCTGTTTTGAATGTGGCCGGTCGAACACAAGGCCGTTTCCTCCGTTCTGCGGTACGCCAGGCCTCGTTTTCATCGGCTGTTCCGTGCAAGCCCTCCCGATGAACACGACGACGCATTCCGTTCTGACCCAGCCGGTTGGCTCCCCATGAACACGACGACGACACTGTTTCTCCGTTCCGACCCAGCCATGTACACGAGCCCTGGCCATACGTACACGCGAGTAGGTGTTCGAGAACCTGCCCGTATGTACGTACGTGGCCGTATTTACTTTCTTGCACCCTGGCCACTGTACGTACGTGTACATGCTACGTGCGCGCCTCTCCTACGACACGTGCGCGCCTCTACATCGACCAGTATGTACGTACACGTTCGCGACCAGAATGACAACACTACGTACGCTTCGACCAGGTGGGTCTCGACTGTCAGGCACTTCCTTGCGTGCGAAGATGTAGCTGGTGGGTCCCAGCAGTCTGGGAGGTGAATCATTTTTTTTGCCCGAACGCACTTCCTTGCGTGCGAAGATGTAGCTGGTGGGTCCCAGCAGTCAGGGGGAAACGTTTTTTTCGTGAAATATGGTGGCCCGTCCGGTGGGTCCCCGCTGTCAGGTGGAGGGGGGGGGGGGGGGGGGGGGGGGGGGGGGGGGGGGGGGGGGGGGGGGGGGGGGGGGGGGGGGGGGGGGGGGGGGGGGGGGGGGGGGGGGGGGGGGGGGGGGGGGGGGGGGGGGGGGGGGGGGGGGGGGGGGGGGGGGGGGGGGGGGGGGGGGGGGGGGGGGGGGGGGGGGGGGGGGGGGGGGGGGGGGGGGGGGGGGGGGGGGGGGGGGGGGGGGGGGGGGGGGGGGGGGGGGGGGGGGGGGGGGGGGGGGGGGGGGGGGGGGGGGGGGGGGGGGGGGGGGGGGGGGGGGGGGGGGGGGGGGGGGGGGGGGGGGGGGGGGGGGGGGGGGGGGGGGGGGGGGGGGGGGGGGGGGGGGGGGGGGGGGGGGGGGGGGGGGGGGGGGGGGGGGGGGGGGGGGGGGGGGGGGGGGGGGGGGGGGGGGGGGGGGGGGGGGGGGGGGGGGGGGGGGGGGGGGGGGGGGGGGGGGGGGGGGGGGGGGGGGGGGGGGGGGGGGGGGGGGGGGGGGGGGGGGGGGGGGGGGGGGGGGGGGGGGGGGGGGGGGGGGGGGGGGGGGGGGGGGGGGGGGGGGGGGGGGGGGGGGGGGGGGGGGGGGGGGGGGGGGGGGGGGGGGGGGGGGGGGGGGGGGGGGGGGGGGGGGGGGGGGGGGGGGGGGGGGGGGGGGGGGGGGGGGGGGGGGGGGGGGGGGGGGGGGGGGGGGGGGGGGGGGGGGGGGGGGGGGGGGGGGGGGGGGGGGGGGGGGGGGGGGGGGGGGGGGGGGGGGGGGGGGGGGGGGGGGGGGGGGGGGGGGGGGGGGGGGGGGGGGGGGGGGGGGGGGGGGGGGGGGGGGGGGGGGGGGGGGGGGGGGGGGGGGGGGGGGGGGGGGGGGGGGGGGGGGGGGGGGGGGGGGGGGGGGGGGGGGGGGGGGGGGGGGGGGGGGGGGGGGGGGGGGGGGGGGGGGGGGGGGGGGGGGGGGGGGGGGGGGGGGGGGGGGGGGGGGGGGGGGGGGGGGGGGGGGGGGGGGGGGGGGGGGGGGGGGGGGGGGGGGGGGGGGGGGGGGGGGGGGGGGGGGGGGGGGGGGGGGGGGGGGGGGGGGGGGGGGGGGGGGGGGGGGGGGGGGGGGGGGGGGGGGGGGGGGGGGGGGGGGGGGGGGGGGGGGGGGGGGGGGGGGGGGGGGGGGGGGGGGGGGGGGGGGGGGGGGGGGGGGGGGGGGGGGGGGGGGGGGGGGGGGGGGGGGGGGGGGGGGGGGGGGGGGGGGGGGGGGGGGGGGGGGGGGGGGGGGGGGGGGGGGGGGGGGGGGGGGGGGGGGGGGGGGGGGGGGGGGGGGGGGGGGGGGGGGGGGGGGGGGGGGGGGGGGGGGGGGGGGGGGGGGGGGGGGGGGGGGGGGGGGGGGGGGGGGGGGGGGGGGGGGGGGGGGGGGGGGGGGGGGGGGGGGGGGGGGGGGGGGGGGGGGGGGGGGGGGGGGGGGGGGGGGGGGGGGGGGGGGGGGGGGGGGGGGGGGGCACGACCGGCGCTGGTTTGGGCGGCTAGAGCAAGAAGACCAGAGGTTGAAGAAGCACTACGGCCGTTGGATGGACATCGTACAGTCAATGGAGCTAGAATCGTGCATATTGACTAAGTTGACAAAGCCCTCCGTCCCCGTCAACTTAGTAGGCCCACAAGTCAGCCTCCCACTATACTGGGTCCCAGCTAGCAGGGGGAGTATTCATTTTTTTGTGCGTAATAAGGAGGCACTTCCGGTGGGTCCGAGCTGACAGTGGGGGGAACATTTTTTTCGTGAAATACGGTGGCCCGTCCGGTGGGTCCCAGCAGTCAGGGGGAAACATTTTTTTCGCCAAATACGCTGGCCCGTCCGGTGGGTCCCTGCTGTCAGGTGGAGGAATAATTATTTTGCGTGTAATAAGGAGGCACTTCCTTGCGGCTGCCGTGGACCCAGCTGTCAGCCTCTCCATGTACAGTACTCTTCCGATGGAAGTCGTTCCTTGACCACGTTGACCATGCCGCGCCGAGAGCACCAGGGTGGTGGACGGCGGCGAGGCCTAGGAAGGGGACGACGCGGAGCCGGGGAAGACGCGGCAGTGGAAGCCCGTGCGGAGAGGAGTACGAGGGTTCACTAGTTCGGCTGCGGTGTGAGGCTGCCGTCACCGCAGGGCCTGGCCAGCGGTGGGAATAGTAGGGGGCGGTGAGGCCTCCGCGGCAGCACAGCCGGCCACGGGAGGCAGGAGCATGCGGCACGACCGGCGCTGCTTTGGGCGGCTGGAGCAACAAGACCAGAGGTTGAAGAAGCACTACGGCCGTTCGATGGACATCGTACGGTCACTGGAGCTAGAATCGTTCATATTGACTAAGTTGACAAAGCACTCCGTCCCCGTCAACTTAGTAGGCCCACAAGTCAGCCTCCCACCAAGGTGGGTCCCAACCAGCAGGGGGAGTATTCATTTTTTTTGTGCGTAATAAGGAGGCACTTCCGGTGGGTCCAAGCTGACAGCGGGGGGAACATTTTTTTCACGCAATACGGTGGCCTGTCCGGTGGGTCCCAATAGTCAGGGGGGAAACATTTTTTTCATGAAATACGGTGGCCCGTCCGGTGGGTCCCTGCTGTCAGGTGGAGGAATCATTATTTTCCGCGTAATAAGGAGGCACTTCCTTGCTGCCGTCGTGGACCCAGCTGTCAGCCTCTCCACATACAGTCCACGTCCGATGGAAGCCGTTCCTTGACCACGTTGACCATGCCACGTTCCGTTGCATGCATGCGTCCATGGGCGTGGTGCGTCCCCACTGTCAGCCTCTCACGTACAGTCATCTTCCGATGACTCTCGGTTGTTGACCACGTTGACCACACCGTGCTGAGCGCACCAAAGGCCGGTGGACGACGGCGAGGCCCTAGACTGGAATGACCCAGAGATGGGGAAGACGGGGCAGTGGAGTTGCAGATGGAGAGGAGTGGGAAACTTGACTGGTTCGGGTGCGTGGCAGCACAGCCCCGGTGCCACCCACGGGAGACAGGAGCAAGAACAGAGGTTGAAGAAGGAGCACGGCTATTGGATTAACATCCAATGGTCTAGCCGCTAGAATCATTTGTTGATTAAGTTGACAAAGCCCTGCGTACACGTCCGCTTAGTAGGCCCACAAGTCAGCCACCAAATCTGACGGGTCCCAGCTGTCAACGGGAGGAATAATTTTTTTCACATAACAAGGAGGCACTTCCTTCCATGCGAAGATATAGCCGGTGGGTCCCAGCTGTCAGGTGGAGGAAACATTTTTTTTAGCTTAATAAGGAGGAACTTTCCTTGTGTGCGACCATGGACCTCGTGGGTCCCAGCCGTCAGGCTCTCCACATACAGTCCTCTTCCGATGACTCTCATTTGTTGACCATGCCGCACCGAGCGCAGTGAGGCGGTGGACGACGGCGAGGCCCGGACGGGAACGACTCGGAGATGGGAAGACGCGGCAGTGGAGTCACAGATTGAGTGGAGGAGAAGGGTTATAACTGGTTCTGGTGCGGCGTGGGGCTGCAGTCGGTGGAGAATAACAGGAGGTGTGGAGGGGTGGAGGGATAGCCTGGCCGGCGGTGGGGTAGCGCTTCGCAGCGATGCGTGCTAAGCAGAGCCGCTAGCCGCCGGAGGCCGGACCAGGCGGTCCCGGCGACACTGGAGGAAGAAGACGAGAGATTGAAGGTGCATGCCGACCAAGTTGACAACGCCCTGCGTAGGCTTCGACCTATTGGCCCACATGTCAGCCTGCAAAAATGTGGCATATATTTAACCCATGTTTTTCTAGAATGTACAGTCCATTTGCTAGGCTGGGTGAACAAATAATTTCGCGTCAATGCGGCCCATTTATATTATCTAAGAAATCCCAGCCCATTTGCACTTCCTTCAAATACACGAATTAGCTGGGCTCGTTATATATATAATGTTATGTTAGAAGGAGCAATTAATATCAAAAATAAACCGGAGAGGCACATTTTTTATATACATAATTAATAAATTAGCGAGTTATTGCTCAAAATAAAAATGAGCGCGTTATTATTACATTGGTCCTTAAAATCTTCGCAAGCTTTTGTACGCAATCACCAGGATTTTCCTTGCCTGTGAGTCAAAAACAACCAGGATTTTCCTTGCCAACTTCTGTTAAACATTTACTTTTATAAGATAATAACACGTGGGATGTTTTTATAATGTATATATAAGTCTCTATAAAATATACGATAATAGTAATAATATAAATATATATAATGTGGTTAAAAAAATACATTGGGCTGCCGATCTTTAAGAAAAAGCCCATAGGCCGGTATGGACCTCAAAAAATAAGTTGAAACCACTGTCACTGTATGTCGTGGGCTACGCATGTTAAAATACAAAACCTAGGCCTAGCTGATACTTGTTTGCCCTCTGAAAAAATGATGCCAGATCCCCGAGCGAACTGGATTATAGAGGGGGCCGGCGGCACGACTGAAGAAGCACATCAGGAGCGATTTTTTTTCTTCAGTGGATGGCTCTCGATGGCATTTTTTTACTTGCCTCTGCACCATACAACTTGTATTTTTAGCCTCCCAGTCCGTGGTGGACCAGCAGCCCATTTGCTGGGCGGGCCAACCTACAGAAACCAACACTCGATTTTTCATCAAGCCCCAAAAACAACGCAGTACTATGTTTGTTTTGAGGCCGAAAACATTACGGCAGGGGTTGAGCGGGGGAGGGGGCAAGACAGAGCAAAAAGATTAAAAAGAGTTGATGCGCCGTTGCTACCCTAACAAAGCAGGTGCAATTCTTCTAGGGAAGAAGGTGTGCTGTTGACACCCACATGTCACATACCCCACAGTAGGCATACTAACAAGTTCACACACAAGCACAATAGAAAAGGTAAACATTCGTATCAAACTCAGGTTCACAGGACACGTTCATATTCATAGCCAACATTCACTATCAACAACTCAAAAGATTCATATATACACAAGTTCAGCATGTCTATGGATCCAAATGCTTGATAGATCACACAACAATATTCATAGATAATTCACAAAAAGATTCAGATATACACATGTTCAGTATGTTTATGCATCCAAATGATTGAGATCACAGCCAATATGATCCATGGACGAACTTTAATTACCTAGGGTACAGACTGGTAAATGGTGTTCAGTCGGAGGTACTTCTTGCTAAAATTAATGCTTGTATGAGTAACCTTTCGAGTACATAAGAGGCAGCACAGACAATCTGAACTTTGCTTGTAGGTTTATCCTCAAATAGTGGCCTCGTGCCGAGGGAGGTTTGAGCAACTTGGCCACTACTTTCATCCAACTAGTTTACTGGCTCATCTTGGTCCTGTAGCTCGCCAAAATTCTATATTGCAGACTGGTAAATGGTGTTCAGTCGGAGGTACTTCTTGCTAAAATTAATGCTTGTACGAGTAAACTTTCGAGTACATAAGAGGCAGCACAGACAATCTGAACTTTGCTTGTAGGTTTATCATCAAATAGTGGCCTCGTGCCGAGGGAGGTTTGAGCAACTTGGCCACTACTTTCATCCAACTAGTTTACTGGCTCATTTTGGTCCTGTAGCTCACCAAAATTCTACATTGCAGACGAGAAAGGAGGCGGTTGAGAAAATGAACCACCCAAATTTTTTGTGTAGTTCAACTGAAATGGAGCATCCCTGGCGTACAGACTGATTAAGTGCCAGATGAGTATACGCGTCAACCAACTTGTCTGGAATCTTTAGACTCCATGCCATACAGTTCGCTACCATATCTGCCGATAACCAAAAGGCACAAGTTGGGACCAAAGACTGGACTGTGTTTTTCTGGGCTATGCGCCAAGCAATATTTTTAGTGTTCACTCTCCTAATACTTGGAGTTTGACAACTGGTTGATGCCGGTTGATACTCGAATGAATATAGGCACTTCTTGTCAACATCGATGCTTGTCTGAGTGAACTTTGGAGTACATAGCAGCTTCATAAGTATCTCTCCATCTGATCTTTTTGTGCAGTTCTACTGAAATCACCCAATGCAATGATTTGCCTACGAGTTCAGGCTCCAAGTTACTCCTTTATAAAATTGGCAAACAGTAGCACAATACCAAATTACCAATACATGACAAGCACAATAATCAGGATAAAGACCAGTACCAACCTGTGTGAGGTAGCATATCAATTACTTTTTCCTTTGACTGGAAGCCGAGATAAGCAAAGCGACTGACCGCAAAGGAAGAAAGCAGGCCCAGATTAGCGACTGACAGGAAAGGATGGAAGCTGTCGAGGCAATGAAGCACCCAAAGTTTTTGTGCAGTTCCACCAAAATCGAGCATCCCTGTTAGCACATATATTGAGAGAGTGAGATTACTGTAATAGTGGGACTAGTTGATGAAACATACACTAACAAACAGAAGCACCCTCATTATCTTAATGGGTAAAGTTAGCAACATAGTAGTCTTGCTTAAAGAGAGGTATTAGTTTATTTAATCAGTGCCAATTAGCTCAACACTCAAAGCATTGCCATGTATCATAGGTTGCAAAACTTTAACGTGCAAAGATAAAGGAGTTTCTCATGACAGTAGCACGATACAAATAGAGATGACAGCAAACTAATATGGATGAAGGCCTTAGGCCCGTACCAACCTGAGGAAAAAAGCTTATTCATGTAGTCCCATAAGAGATGATAAAGCACTCACTGGAATCACTCAATAATATATATTTTTGTGCACTTCAAATGTATGGTTGAAATCACTCTTGTTTACCAGTGCTGAGATTATATCGAAAGATTATCAAGAACTTCCAGCAAAATTAAAGCACAGACTGGGATACAGTTCATTGTATTGTCTTGTGTAGTTCCACTAAAATGTATGGTTGGCACAACATGATCCCTGTTTGCACAAGTAGGAACAAGGTGAAACCTTCATTAGCTTAGTGAGAAAGGATAGAAAGACATTAGCATATTACTCTAACGGTAGCATCAAATTCATGATGGACAATACGCAAAACATTGCCTCATTGAACCAATGGCAATAAATTGACATGCAAAACAATAGCACTATTATGTCATGACACTAATAATATTCCCTCCCTGCTCCACCACATGATTCACCTCCATAGACAAACATACACACGTACATGATTCAGCATAGGGTGCTACTAAAGATTTGTTTAACTCCGACAGGAAAATTAGGCAGCAATAAATTAGTGGTACTTAAGTACTCCTAATTAATTAAGTGAGACAGTAGAAGTGGAATGGCTCCCTGGAGGATTGTCTCACATGTAAGGTAGTCGTTGCCAGAGCCCTTGAATGGCCTCGACTGAGGCCTCTGGCTTCAGCAAGATCGCCTTGGCACTGTTTATTCTTCTTCTTGCTCTTCATGCTCTGTTTCTCATTCTCCTCACCAGTTGGTGAAACCAAGTACATGATTGGCCTACTATTTCAGAATTGGTTTTGTCAGTGAGGGAGTACTAGTGTACTAGTAAAAAATAGCATTATTTTCTCATGGTAGTCGCAAAATAGAGATGAACACATGCATTAAATATCATTCTTACCTAAAGGAAGGTTATGGTGCCAATATGGATGATGAGGATTGGAACACAGATCTCCCTTTGTGCAGTTCCACCGAAATGAACCAACTGTTCCATTCTGACATTCCAGTTAAACAGCACAAAAGTCACTTCTTTTAAGAAGAGTTTTGTGCAGTGCACCAAAAGGTCACAATAGCAACCAGGTGAAATGGATATCCCTGTTTACACAAAAAACTATAGAGGAAACAGTCAGAGTCTCAAACAATTACAGGCAAAAACATTTGGCTAAACTTGTCATGGCTTATAACAGTGGCATGGCTTCATTTTTACCAGGGGCATTAGATTAAGAACAACTAAATATTTGGTATAAGGGCATGGGACAGTGGGTGCACCAGCAGTCCAGCACCATGTACCTAAACAGGGGCATAAAGTGGTGATTCATAGTTTGTTGCCCCGAGAAACAAACATCCAAGAAACATATCTGGGTTGGTCCCATTTTTGTTCACTCTAGCCACCTACTCCTATGTGTGGATAGCAAATCTAGTCCTGGTCATACCACTGTGTTCAGCGTTACCCCTATATTTCCCTTTTCGACCAAGAGATCGGTTGGATGACCAGTCTGTACTACTTTCACCCCCTTTCCTTCCTGTTTGTACCAAGTCCGATGTACTACATACTAAATTCCCCCACCCCCACTTTATTTCTTGTTTGAACCAAGTACAAGATTCGACTCCATGAAGTAGCTTTACCTCTAACAATAGAAGAAAAAAAAATAGGTGACGTTGGACCATCCGATCGAGAGGGGCTGAGAGGTAGAAAATGATGCACATGCAGCGACGTAGCGAGCTGGGGAAGTAGAGCTAAGGCGGTTTTGAAGGAAGATATACCTGAAGGTCGTCGGGATGTGGATAGGTGGGCGGCGGGAGGCTGGATCCACCCACACTAGGGCAACGACGAAGGGATCAGAGGACCTCCCGCGCCGGCGCTCGGCCAGAGATAACGGTGCGGCCGGCAGTGGGTCTCCTCCCTCGCTGTCGACGATGGCCTAAACGCTGCCCCTCCTCCCCTTCACCGGCGGAGGGGGATACGTCCGGATCTGTAACTAGCGGTGAGGATAGAAAGACAGTGTTTTTTGAAGTGAGAAAGACAGTGTTACCACCCCTATCTTGTTTAGATCTGGAGAGGATGAGAGTGTGTGAATAGAGCAAACCTAGCACGCAAGCACGGAGGCTCCGGCCTATATATACATAGTGGGGTAGTTTTCCTTTTTCACTCCATCAAAACAATCGTTTAAAATTGTGTACTACGTGCCAGGTCGCCGTTTTTTTAGTTGTTGATTGTGTTTTGAGATAGCTACCCGCTTGTTCCAAGTGGTGTTACGGTGTGCCAGGTCACACTTTGTATCGCTCAAGTCTGGTACAAGTCCCTCCATTAAATGAACAACCACCCCCTCGTAAAAATTGTGAACAAGCCCACGGCTAAAATTATCGGAAATGTGGGTTGCCCCAACATGCATTATTATTTATATTTTCTACTCCCTCCGTTCCTAAATATAAGTCTTTTTTATTAGCCACTCCTAAGACAAGAATTTTTTTTATTAGCAGTGAACCCCACATGTCATAGACACAAAAAGTGTGGCAAGATTCCCTTAGGCAAGCCAAAGTGTGTCTAACAATTTGAGCAACTCAAGTTAGGCAAGTGTGGCAAGTGTGCGAAAAATAATGTGGCAACATAAGACAAACATAGTCACAATCCAAACAGCCCTGTAATTTTTTGTGACATGCATGAAAATTTGGTTAGTTAAATTTATAGTCAAAATTTGGCAAGGTGCATCAAATCAACACATGCAAGTATCAAAAGGGAAGTCACGGCATGCATACATGCGTTGTACTCCCTCCGTTTCCAAATATAAGTCTTTTTAGAGATTGCAACAAGTGACTACATATGAAGCAAAATATGTCTACATACATCCGTATGTAGTAGTCCATTTGAAATGTGTAAAAAGACTTATATCGAGTGCAGTGCTTTGATGTGTCGCGTCAACTCGTACAAGACCGAGAAGTTTGATTACTACAACGCCCTCTCCCTCGTGGACTGAGCTCCGGTGCCTTAACTGCACCTGCCTTTAGCTGCATGACAGGTGGGCCAACCACCTGTTGGGCCCACCTGTCATAGACGCAAAGGCAGGAGCACTAAGTCAATGAAGCTGCGTCCCTCCCTCGCGCATGAGCGTGGTAGCTGGCAGGACTAGTAGGAGCTTTCGCTACACGCTTCTTGACGGCGGCGAACTTGCGGATGGAGTTAACCATCATGTCGTCCATGCGAGAGGCGAAGCCGGCGTCGGTGAGGGCTACGACGCCGGCGGTCGCCAGCACCGTCTGGAAACGCTGCGCGGTGTGGGGCCGCAGGCCGGCGCCTTGGATGATTTGGCACAGCCGACTGCCGCTCGCGACCATCGCCTCCATAGGTGCTTCTGGCTTCTGGTCACTTGGTCTTTTTTTTTAAACGGAACACTCGATTCCATAACTCACATAGGTCCAGCCAAGATGCTGGCCATACAAACATTTACATCATCTGGCATGTCCTCTAGCCAGAACTCCTGGTCAACTTGGTGACGGGCACCGTAGGCAGCTAACTCATGAGCCCGCGGGGCGAAGCTAAAAGAAACATGGCTGAAGTTCAGTCGCGCGAAATCACGGATTTCTTGGAGTGAGCAGTGTTGCGCAAAGACTAGGAGTGAGTAGTGTTGTGCAGAGACTAGGAGTAGATGGATTGGAGGGGTGGGTATTTGCCGATGGTCGGTTTGCTCAACTGCGGCCCCACCTCACAGTGAAAACGTTACTACTGGAATAAAAATGCCATATACTCCTATACTAATAAAACATTAAGGCCACGAGGCGATGCAGTGCTGGTTACAGGAGGCAAGAAGAAGAGATGCATCCATCGACGACGTCCACCTCCTCGACTCAGGGCACCGGCCCACCGAACGGTGGCTATGTAGCAGCGGCTTTCGTGGCCAGGTCCACGTGCTTCTGAACTTTCCGTCCTCGCTGGCCTTGTAGTGGCCTATGTAGATGATTTCCTCGTAGATGTGGATGTGCAGGTCGACGGTTTCTTGCATGGAGAGGCGCTGCGCGACGAGTGCGGCCTCGAGGTGCACATTCTTCGTCGCGACCTCCGGCACCTGCAGGGCCACCAGGGCTTGAAAGAGTTCGTCACCATGGAGGCCGATGAGGGTGGCAGGCAATGAGGAGCCTTGGCGCGCGGGCTGGAGCAGTACGGCAAGGTCGTCCACACGCTTCTTGACGGCGGTGAACTTGCGGATGGAGTTGACCATCATGTCGTCCATGCGAGAGGCGAAGCCGGCGTCGGCAAGGGCTACGACGCCGGTGGTCGCCAGCACCGTCTGGAAACGCTGTGCGGTGCGGGGCCGCAGGCCGGCGCCTTGGATGATTTGGCACAACAGACTGCCGCTCGCGTCCATAGCCTCCACAGGTGCTTCTGGCTTCTGGTCACTTGGTCTTGGATTGGAGTGAGCAGTGTTGCGCAGAGACTAGGAGTAGATGGATTGGAGTGGTGGGGCGCCTTTATATGAGAATCCAAACTCTGTTGCATTCACATCGTGCTGGCTCTATTCTGCTTCTCCAATTAATTCCCTCTGCATGTAGAGTAATTTGAGGATGCATCATTGACCGTTCAACATCTCGGGAACCGCTACCCTCTCCCGCCTTGGCATTCAAGCACCTATGGAGGCGACTGCCGCTCGCGTCTATCGTGTGTCAGGAGATGTTCCCGTCGACGACGAGGTGCCTATGGTGACTTCATAAATTTCAAGATGATAGTACTAGTATACTCAATATTGTGCACCGCGACCAAGGCCGAGAGGAAAACGAGAGAACTACGTATTTATTTACGGTGTAGATTCACTCATTTTGCTCCATATGTACTCCATCTCGGTGTAGTCTAGTCACTTGTTGAAATCTCTAGAAAGGCAAATACTCCTTTCTGGTTTACAGGGCTATACTAGCAAGTACTCCCTCTGTCCGAAAATACTTGTCATCAAAATGGATAAAAAAGATGTATCTAGAACTAATATACATCTTGATACATCCCGTTTTATTCATTTTCATGACAAGTATTTCCGGACGGAGGGATTACTACAATAGTGGGCTCACATAGCAATTTTGTCTCATGCAAGAGCCTGGCTATATGCGTGCTCCAAGGTTCGCAACTGCCACGTTTGTGTTGCACTTGGCTCTTCGCCTCTTCGAGAAGACGAACAATGATGTTACTACTACTGCTTCTACAGTATCGAATCCACTGCTGCATGTCCGTCCACCGCGAGCGGGAGGGATAGCTTGTTGTACTAGTACTATAAGCAAAAGCCTGTCCTCGTCTGCGAGCCACCGCGCGCATGGGCGAGGGAGAAGGCATGTAGTAGTAAAATCAAGCTTCTCCTCATTGTACGAGTTGACGCGACACATCATAGCACTGGCCCCACATGGTTGCCTCTAAACTTGGCTGAAAGACCCGCAGTGTACAATACTCCATTTGCTGCAACCTCTAACATTTACCCCACCACAAATTAAAATATATATTCCAGTCTTGACCAGATGAGCATGCAAACTAGAATCACCAGGATGACAGGTAGGGCCAGAAGATTATTTTAATCAAAAAAATATAGCATGGAGCCGACCCCAACAATTTTAAGCTTACAGGCACGGTACACACTATCCTAGACTACTCTACACATGAAACTGCCACATGAGCATCCGGGCTGCGCTTGGCTCTTCGCCTCTTCGGGAAGTCGAACAAAATGATGGAGTACTACTGCAGTGGAGGAGTACTACAGTATGCTTCTGGCCATCTGACACCGATTGAACTGCTGCATGTCCACCGCGTACGGGAGGGAGAGCGTGTAGCGAACGAAAGCTTCTCCTAGTCCTGCCAGCCACCACGCTCATGGGCGAGGGAGGGACGCAGCTTCATTGACTTACTGCTCCTGCCTTTGCGTCCATGACAGGTGGGCCCAACAGGTCGGTGGCCCACCTATCATGCAGCCAAAGGCAGGTGCGGTTAAGGCAAGAGGGCGTTGTAGTAATCAAACTTCTCGGTCTTGTACGAGTTGACGCGACACATCAAAGCACTGCACTCGATATATTTCAATAATTTGCGTTTACCGATGCATTAATTACAACGCATGCATGCATGCCGTGACTCTCCTTTTGATACTTTCATGTGTTGATTTAATGCACCTTGAAGTAGTATGAATATGTGACGGTAAAGCTTTGTAATGCCCCGGCCCTAATAAAGCGAGAGATGGTTGTGCACGAGGAGGGCGAGATCATGTAGACGGAACAGGACCCGACGATGGAGCTCTCAATGGTCTCGATGGACCTCACCTTGCTCCACTGCCCCTTGTGCCTCCGCCCCTTGAAGCCTCCAGTGTATGAGGTTCGAATACACCTCATCCGTTCAGCTGATCTAGCAAGGTGCAGGTTTCTTGATTGATGTGTTGTTTGATTGATTTGTGCAGTGCAAGGGAGGGCACCTGGCTTGCGCGGACTGCCGCGTCGAGCGCCCCGGGAACTAGCGGCAGTGCCAGAAGTGCGAGCGCGGCGGTGGCTTCGACGTGCGGAACATGGCGGTGGATGCCATCCTCTCCTCGGTGAGGGTGGAGTGCCCGCATGAAGGCGGCTCTACGTCACTTACCACAAGCTCGCCGATCACCAGAGCGTGTGTCCGCTCGCGCCCTACAAATGCCCCGTGCCCATCTGCGGCTACGAAGGCCCGCCGCCGGTGCTCTCCCACCACATCAGCACCGTACATCCCATGCCCGTGCATAGGATCCAGTACGGCAAGGCGCTCCAGCTGCAAGTGCCACTGTCGGAGCCACGGCTCTTGTTGTTCGCGGAGGAGGACGGCCGCGCGTTTTTCTTGGTCGGCGGCATGCTCGACATCGGCGTGCCTATCGCCGTGTCGGTCATCTGCATCAGAGCGGGGGCGTCCCCACTGCCGCACTACATGGCCAAGCTGTGGGCGAATGGCCCGCCGGGGGAGCCCAAAGGTAGGACCGACGCCGTCAAGGTGGAAATGGAGGTGACAAGCAGCAGGGATCCCGGCGATGTCGCCGTGCAGGAGCTGACCTTCTTCACAGTTCCGCCCAAGCTGCTGGCCGGGGCTAAGCTGGTGTCCCTCCACATTCAGATTGACAAGCTCACGTCCTAAATGATTCTGCAGTGCCTTCTGTTTATCTTAGTAATATGCTAATATAGGGGTTAGCTCGGTCTACTTTAGATTAAGAGATGGTGGGGTTTGGTGGCGATGCAGCAATTACCTCGACATCAGATCAGCAGTGAAAGTAATTTCGAACAGTCGAATGGATATTTTGTGTCTGTTGGATATAAAGATCCTTTGGGTAAGAAGTAACAGCTTATATGCTTTTTTTTGAAACGGAACAGTGATACTAGTATAATTTTTGCTGACATGCACTAATATTTTCGAAACGGACGTCGGGCTGTAGCTAGAAGGGCGGTTGGGACGCGGCGAGAGCAACCCAAGCAAGCAGGCTTGTAGCTTAGGCTCCTGCTAGTGTATATATAGTGGTTTTCTTTTTCTCTCCACATCAACCATTTATATTGCGTACGTGTCATTGAAGAGTGAAATGATGGTTGCTTCTTCCGACTAACTTACTGTGTGATTTGACTGCTCCTTTAGTGGCCCCTACACGTATCCCCCTACGTGTATGCAACAGTCACACGTACACATGGACGCAAAAACGCGCACGCCGCCCTAATGCATGCATGTCCGAGCACACGACGGAACACACACGGTCACGCTCAAGTGCTCAACCTACATGTGCATGCACACACATACTTCGCCAGGGTGAGCTAGTGACCGTATAAACACCGGAAAATGTATATATTGAGCGCAATGAGCGTATTATGAAGTCCACTGACCGTATTTTTACAAATATACAGTGACAGACAGTGTATTTATCTCGTTTGAAATTAAGCCATATTAACCGGAGAGGAGGCAGTATGGACTAGCATTACTTTGCTGTGTCCCGTCAACTTGCCGAACGAGGAGAAGCTTGCAGGACGGGAGAAGCTTGCGTATGGTGGCTCACAGGACAAGGAGAAATTTTTGACTAATGCAAGCTGTCCTTCGCTCAGGCGGTGGACGTGCAACAGTTAATTCGGTGTCAGATTGCCAGAAGCATACACTATACTAGTACTATTATTGTTGCACTTCCCGAAGAGGCGAACAGCCAAGTGCAAAGTTTACTAGTACTACTACTATAGTCTATAGAGGTACTATACTAGTACTAGGAACCGAATGGAGGAGCATCTGCACTCTTATTATATTTTCAAAATGTGATAATGCAATCTTCAACACATTTGGTTCTCTTCGAGGGTTCTCGCATGTGATAATGGAAGTTGATTGCATGGAACACTCGCCACAATTCTCACTTAATTGTGGCTAATATCCTGTTACAAATAGGAGCGCTCGGTAATATTTCCTCTTTTTTTTGTTATTCAGCATGTAAACAGGTCAGCAAACCTTGCGGCGCATCTTTGTGCGAACCGTGCTTGCCGCACTTTGAATGTGGCCGAGAGCTGGCTTGATGGAACACCTCGCTTCCTATTTCTTTTTTTGCGGGGTACCTCGCTTGCTAGTGACCAGTGTCTTGGCTGATCATCCTAAGAATGCTTATATATGAATAAAGCTCTCTCATTTACCCGCAAAAAATATTAAGCCATATTAACCGGAAAGGAGGGAGTATGGACTAGCACTACTTGTTGGTGTGTCCCGTCAACTCGCAGAACAAGGAGAAGCTTGCAGGACAAGGTGAAGCTCGCTTACGCCTTTTGACTAATGCAACGTACCCTCGCCCAGGCGGTGGACATGCATCAGTTCATTCAGTGTCAGATTGCCAGAGGCATACACTGTAGTACCGAACATGCGGAGTACCATCATTGTTTGACTTCACGAAGAGGTGAAGAGCCAAGCGTAAGGTTTAGTAGTACGAGTAGTACTACTACTAGAACCGCATGGTGGAGCCTCTGTACTCTTATTTTTCTTAATCTTTGATAAAGTACACATTTATTCTGGAGAAGGGCGGAAAACGGCAGCCGAACATGTAATGATGATATCGATCAACCATGCTCGAATATATCTTGGCCTCCGTGCGAGCCTGTCTGTGTGTTCTCGCTCCTCGTCTCTCTCAAGGAACGGCGGGTTGGCCATTTTGCTATCAATTGAGATCGGTTTGCTCACACTCCGGTCCCACATGTCAGTGATATGCCAAGAGGAGGTGCGTTGACCGACTGGCCATACGCGTACTTGGTTTTGCACCTTCATACTACTCCTCCCTCCATCACAGTTTACAGGGCGCGCTTCATTATGATGCATTTCCACCACCAGAGAGACTTTAGACGCGTTTGGTTTAATGCTCAGTTAATTAGGGCGTGGTAACCGCAATTTTCTCTCGATGTAGTACTACGGAGTGGAGTAAGTGCATGCATGTGTCTACCCGGGGTGGAAGCACTGCATGCATGTGTGTACGCATTATTTCCTCTAGTAATAGACGCCGTGCTATACTACCAATGCTATTTTTCAGGCCGATCGCTAGTCGCCTTGGTCCCAGAGATTTTCTCTTTTTCTGAAGCGCGCTCTATAAACAGTGACGGATGGAGTAGTATGAGCGGATTCAAAGAAGAGCGTATTGATGGTTGCTTCTTCCGAGCAACTTACAGTGGGAAAGGTGAGGCTTATGATTTGACTGCTCATTACTCACTATTAATGCGGCGCAACGACCGGTCTGAGTCTCCCATGCGGCTGTGCACTACCCGCTCGGTTCTTAAATATACTCCGGAGTATTTGTCTTTCTAGAGATTTCAACGAGTGACTACTCAAATATTTGTCTTTTTAGAGATTCAAATGGACTACTACATACGGATGTATATAGACATATTTTAGAGTGTAGATTCACTCATTTTGCTTCGTATGTAGTCACTTGTTGAAATCTCTAGAAAGACAAATATTTAGGAACGGAGGGAGTACACATACGAAGCAAAATGAGTGAATCTACACTCTAAAATATGCCCATTTGAAATTTGTAAAAAGACAAATATTGTTGATGACAGTTGCGACGACAAAAAAGAAGCATATTCCTTGTCCTAAGGGAAGATAACAACACGGTTGTGTTTGTCTAAAACGGTGTGAGGACGAGATTGCAATATGGAAAGTACGCCGGACGAGCTACGTTTTGTGCAAAGAACTATGGAAGATCCACATGCAGTGACGTGGGAAGACGGGCAGTGGAGCAAGGCCAGAGGGGATACCTGGAGGTCGTCGGGATGTAACTAGGTGAGCGGCGGCGGGCGGAATCTGCCCATACTGCGGCAGCGAGCAGGTGGCGTAGGCCCTACAGCGCCGGAGATTGGTCAGAGAGAACGGCGTGTACCGCAGATCGGGACGTGCTGCCTCGGTGCCGTCGAACGGAGAAACGGTGCACGTCCTCCCTTTCCGCCGGCGGACGGGATGCGGCTGGATCAGTGACCAACGGTGAGAGAGAGAAAGGCCACCGCAGCCTTGTGTGAGATACTCTGAAGAGAGACAAACCAGGCAGGGAGGCTCCATTGTATATAGTGGAGCGGACTACCTTTTTCTCCATAAAAATCATTTTATATTCTGTGTACGTGCCATTGAGCGATATAACTTTATTTAAAAATAACGCGCCAACGCATCAAGTCGAACTTTGTTTCGTGCACGCGTGGTACACGACCTCCGTAGGTAAACAACCGCTACAGCGTTCAAATTAGCACGTGGGCTGCCATTTCGTACAGAAATGAGCTCCACCGTGTACCCGCGCGGGTGTGGCTGGGCACGAAGCATGAGTACGTGCACGGTGCACCTATTCTCTTCTTGTATACGTACACCACCTACGTGGGGTTGTGTGAGAGAGATACAAACGTAGAGAGATATAGTGTGTGGGTTCGTGAGAGTTTTTTTTAGGGGGGGGGGTCAATCAAAAAATGTAACATATGCAATGTGTATGAAATAGAGTCCTGGATATATCATATATATAGAGGGGGCGATCCATGAGAAGAAAGTGGAGGTATCATCGACTTGAGGTGTCCATAGAATCGAAGAGAGGGATGATGTGTGTGTGTGTGCGCGCGCGGTCGATAAAGAGTGCCATCGAATTTGTGTGTGCCCACGTCAAAGATCCCCCCCCCCCCCCCCCCCCCCCCCCCCCCCCCCCCCCCCCCCCCCCCCCCCCCCCCCCCCCCCCCCCCCCCCCCCCCCCCCCCCCCCCCCCCCCCCCCCCCCCCCCCCCCCCCCCCCCCCCCCCCCCCCCCCCCCCCCCCCCCGAGGAGAGAGGCCTACCTCATGTATTAAGGGAGATCGATCTACCTCATGTATTAAGGGAGATCGATCGGCATCCATGCATATGTGTAGGAGAGGAATAAGGTTTGGAGAGAGACAGAGCTAGAGTGTTGGAGGGGGTGGTAGTGGAGTTGCTTCTAAAAAATGGTGGGATAGGCTTGCTAGACAACCGGAGGGCACGGCTGCAATATCAATAAGAGAGGGATGGCTGCCTGTCTGTGCACGTGCGTGTGAGAGACGGGTCAGGAGGCATGCACGAATGATGAGGGGGCCCCCCCGGGGGAGATATGGCTGTGGTAAGCAGACATAACTACATAGGAAGATCAATCATCCTTTGTCAGAGAAAGGAGAGACATAACTTGTGAGGTACGTCGATCGATGCGGGGGGGAATAGTTAAAGTCGACCTAGGTATATGTTGGGAGATCGATCGGTATACATGCATGTGTGTGTTAGAAGCAAATGAGGCACGGGGAGAAGGATAGAGAGAGAGAGGGATGCATCTAGGAGGTGGTGCGAGAGTCATACTATATCGAGGGGGGAGAAGTGTGCGAGTATGAGATCGATGAAAAGAGTGGTGGGAGTGAGGCATGGACGGTGATAAGAGAAGAGGGGAAGCTTGTGTTTTGTGCTAGGCACACCTGGCTAGAGAGGCATATCGATCGATGTGTGCCGTAAAGAAGGAGCTGGGGGGCCTACACACAGCGTGGGTGAATGACCTAAAGTGAAAAGACGAATTTGCGCAATGGAGCTAGAGAATGCTGAGGGAGGGTTAGAGGGATGCGGGCGTCTGCATGCACGAGAGAAAGTTAGCGCTAGCTAGCTACAAAGATAAGAGGATTGTGTGGGTGTAAAAGACGAATAGAGATCATACTTCATTATAAAAAGCGAATTCGGATATTTGAAGAATTTATCATAGTGTTTTAAACCGACGCATGTGTGAATATATATAACGGTGATGCACATGGTGTGGTTATGAACATGTTATACTACATATAATATATTTTATCTCTACTCTTATAAAAAACGGAGTTGTTGATGATGGTGCCATCCTGCAATATAGGCTGTCCGATTTATATATGACGGATAGGAAGGAAACTATGGCAATTTTGAAAAAAGATACCCACACCCCTCTCCATATTTGCAAATTAGGCCTCCCCTTGATCATGTTGATGTTCTGTGGAACGCATGGGCATCTTGCTAGTACTACGTATAACATATAGAACATTGATCATAATTTGGGCTAATGTGTGGCTTTTGCAGCTCAGGTCTATACTTGTCATAATGTAGGGGGCGGGGCACTATACTATGTGTGATAAACACGGTGTACACGTATGGAACATGGTTTAGATTATGAATATATAGTTAGTACATCAAATGTACTATTATTTGGAATCAACATCAAGTGTATTCAAAAAATAGAATTCGAGTTCATGTAGTACACATAGTTCATATCTATCTCTATAGTAATCATGTGGTGTGTTATTAAGGTAATACACGAATGATGGTTGAAGTTGGCAACAATCATGATTGTAGATTTGTTATTGAAATAGAGAAACGAATTCAAATTCAGTTCGAATTGCAGCGGTAGTATAGACATTTGGAATGCACTAAAATGTTGGTATGAGTAGGTTACATGCATTATACAGCAAGCGAAAAAATTAATTGGACATAACATGGATTCATACTACCGAATAGCATTTAATTGCACTAAATTGTTGGTATGAGTAGCTTTAAATAGCATTTTATAGTAAAACGGGGCAAGACTCTCTCTTTGTGTGGTGTGAATAGTTTTATTTTTTTCGTTTTCTTTTTGGTTGAGGGAAGTGCGAATTGATTTGGTACGTACAAGTACAATATTACACGTTAGGCTTGTCCCTAAAATTCAACCCGCGCCTTGTTATATCCCGAAAATTCAGATATCGTGCTCCCAAAACTGGCGCCTTCACAACCCGCGCCTTGCTATCCCGAAATTACAACGCGCGCAAAAACTCCCTTCAGCTACCAAACCCCGACACGCGAAATCCCCCTTCTAACCCTGAGCCGAAAGGGCCGCTAGTTCAAATCGGTGCGGGGTACTTTTGTAACACACCCTACATTTTGGACAAGCGCGTCCCTAAGTCATGGTTCACCCCCTCCCATCGCCTCCTTTTTGCCATTCGAAATCCCAGGCCGCCATAACCTCTCCGCTCCAGCCGCGAAACCCCACCCTCCTCCGTCCGCCACCTCACCGCTGCCCAGCTGGAGCCTCTTCCCCGGCGACGTCGTCCACCGCAACAGCTCGACGTCCCTCGTCCACCTCCCTGGATGAGGATCCGTCGTCCATCTCATCGTCCCGCCGGTTCAACCGCCCCGTCCTCCACCTCCAAGGAGCTGCTCCGACGATCGCCTCGTCTATCGCGGCTACTACATCCCCACAGCGCCGCCTTAACCTGCTCCACCGGAACCGCAGCATCCTCACCGACTCCTCGGATGAAGCCGAGGCCTACTCGGTGCCACCAAAGAGGTTGTACACTCATCGCATCGCACCTTCTCCTTAGCTCGACCCCCCGGCGCCGGCGGTGCTGTTGGGGAATGTAGTAATTTCAAAAAAAAAATCCTACGCACACACAGGATCATGGTGATGCATAGCAACGAGAGGGGAGAGTGATGTCCACGTACCCTCGTAGACCGAAAGCAGAAGCGTTAGCACAACGCAGTTGATGTAGTCGTACGTCTTCACGATCCGACTGATCCATGTACCGAACGTACGGCACCTCCGAGTTCAGCACATGTTCAGCTCGATGATGTCCCGCGAACTCCGATCCAGCAGAGCTTCACGGGAGAGTTCCGTCAGCACGACGGCGTGATGACGGTGATGATGTTGCTACCGACGCAGGGCTTTGCCTAAGCACCGCTACGATATGACCGAGGTGGAATATGGTGGAGGGGGGCACCGCACACGGCTGGAATAGATCAACAGATCAACTTGTGTGTCTTGGGGTGCCCCCTTGCCCCCGTATATAAAAGAGCAAAGGGGGGAGGCCGGCCGGCCCTATAGGGCGCGCCAGGAGGAGGAGTCCTCCTCCTAGTGGGAGTAGGACTCCCCTTTTCCTAGTCCCACTAGGAGGGGGAAGGAAGGAGAGGGGGAGGAGAAGGAAAGAGGGGGCGCAGCCCCTCCCCTAGTCCAATTCGGACTAGGCCCATGGGGGGCGCGCGGCCAGCCCTCGTGGCTTCTCCTCTTTTTCCATTAAAGCCCACTAAGGCCCATATGTACTCCCGTATTCCCGTAACTCCACCGGTACTCCGAAAAATATCCGAATCACTCGGAACCTCTCCGATGTCCGAATATAGTCGTCCAATATATCGATCTTTACGTCTTGACCATTTCGAGACTCCTCGTCATGTCCCCGATCTCATCCGGGACTCCGAACTACCTTCGGTACATCAAATCACATAACTTATAATACAAATCGTCACCGAACGTTAAGCGTGCGGACCCTACGGGTTCGAGAACTATGTAGACATGACCGAGACACATCTCCGGTCAATAACCAATAGCAGAAACTGGATGCTCATATTGGCTCCTACATATTCTACGAAGATCTTTATCGGTCAAACCGCATAACAACATACGTTGTTCCCTTTGTCATCGGTATGTTACTTGCCTGAGATTCGATCGTCGGTTTCTCAATACCTAGTTCAATCTCGTTACCGGCAAGTCTCTTTACTCTTTCCGTAATACATCATCCCGCAACTAACTCATTAGTTACAATGCTTGCAAGGCTTATAGTGATGTGTATTACTGAGTGGGCCCAGAGATACCTCTCCGACAATCGGAGTGACAAATCCTAATCTCGATATACGCCAACTCAACAAGTACCTTTGGAGACACCTGTAGAGCACCTTTATAATCACCCATTTACATTGTGACATTTGGTAGCACACAAAGTGTTCCTCCGGTAAACGGGAGTTGCATAATCTCATAGTCATAGGAACATGTATAAGTCATGAAGAAAGCAATAGCCACATACTAAACGATCAAGTGCTAAGCTAACGGAATGGGTCAAGTCAATCACATCATTATCTAATGATGTGATCCCGTTAATCAAATGATAACTCATGTCTATGGCTAGGAAACTTAACCATCTTTGATTCAACGAGCTAGTCAAGTAGAGGCATACTAGTGACACATTGTTTTGTCTAAGTATTCACACATGTATCAAGTTTCCGGTTAATACAATTCTAGCATGAATAATAAACATTTATCATGAAATAAGGAAATGAATAATAACTTTATTATTGCCTCTAGGGCATATTTCCTTCAGTCTCCCACTTGCACTAGAGTCAATAATCTAGTTCACATCGTCATGTGATTTAACATCAATAGTTCACATCTTTATGTGGTAAACACCCATAGTTCACATCGATATGTGACCAACACCCAAAGGGTTTACTAGAGTCAGTAATCTAGTTCACATCGCTATGTGATTAACACCCAAGGAGTGCTAAGGTGTGATCATGTTTTGCTTGTGAGATAATTTTAGTCAATGGGTCTGTCACATTCAGATCCGTAAGTATTTTGCAAATTTCTATGTCTACAATGTTCTGCATGGAGCTACTCTAGCTAATAGCTCCCACTTTCAATATGTATCCAGATTGAGACTTAGAGTCATGTGGATCAGTGTCAAAAACTTGCATCGACGTAACCCTTTACGATGAACCTTTTGTCACCTCCATAATCGAGAAACATATCCTTATTCCACTAAGGATAATTTTGACCGCTGTCCAGTGATCTACTCCTAGATCACTATTGTACCCTCTTGCCTAACTCTTGGTGAGGTACACAATAGGTTTGGTACACAGCATAACATACTTTATAGAACCTATGACTGAGGCATAGGGAATGACTTTTCATTCTCTTTCTATTTTCTGCCGTGGTCGGGTTTTGAGTCTTACTCAATTTCACACCTTGTAACACAGGCAAGAACTCTTTCTTTGACTATTCTATTTTGAACTACTTCAAAAAAACTTGTCAAGGTATGTACTCATTGAAAAAACTTATCAAGCATCTTGATTTATCTCTATAGATCTTGATGCTCAATATGTAAGCAGCTTCACCGAGGTCTTTCTTTGAAAAACTCCTTTCAAACACTCCTTTATGCTTTGCAGAATAATTCTACATTATTTCCGATCAACAATATGTCATTCACATATACTTATCAGAAATGCTGTAGTGCTCCCACTCACTTTCTTGTAAATACAGGCTTCACCGCAAGTCTGTATAAAACTATATGCTTTGATCAACTCATCAAAGCGTATATTCCAACTCCGAGATGCTTGCACCAGTCCATAGATGGATCGCTGGAGCTTGCGCATTTTGTTCGCACCTTTAGGATCGACAAAACCTTCTGGTTGCATCATATACAACTCTTCTTTAAGAAATCCATTAAGGATTGCAGTTTTGTTATCCATTTGCCAGATTTCATAAAATGCGGCAATTGCTAACATGATTCGGACAGACTTTAAGCATCGATACGAGTGAGAAAATCTCATCGTAGTCAACACCTTGAACTTTGTCAAAAACCTTTTTCGACAAGTCTAGCTTTGTAGATAGTAACACTACTATCAGCGTCCGTCTTCCTCTTGAAGATCCATTTATTTTCTATGGCTTGCCGATCATTGGGCAAGTCAACCAAAGTCCACACTTTGTTCTCATACATGGATCTCATCTCAGATTTCATGGCCTTGAGCCATTTCGCGGAATCTGGGCTCATCATCGCTTCCTCATAGTTCGTAGGTTCGTCATGGTCAAGTAACATGACCTCCAGAATAGGATTACCGTACCACTCTGGTGCGGATCTCACTCTGGTTTACCTATGAGGTTCGGTAGTAACTTGATCTGAAGTTACATGATCATCATCATTAGCTTCCTCACTAATTGGTGTAGTAGTCACAGGAACAGATTTCTGTGATGAACTACTTTTCAATAAGGGAGCAGGTACAGTTACCTCATCAAGTTCTACTTTCCTCCCACTCACTTCTTTCGAGAGAAACTCCTTCTCTAGAAAGGATCCATTCTTAGTAATGAATATCTTGCCTTCGGATCTGTGATAGAAGGTGTACCCAACTGTCTCCTTTGGGTATCCTATGAAGACACATTTCTCCGATTTGAGTTTGAGCTTATCAGGATGAAACTTTTTCTTATAAGCATCACAACCTCAAACTTTAAGAAACGACAACTTTGGTTTCTTGCCAAACCACAGTTCATACGGTGTCGTCTCAACGGATTTAGATGGTGCCCTTTTTAACGTGAATGCAGCTG
>JAAAWM010010044.1:0-33102 GCA_036873465.1 Thinopyrum obtusiflorum
GCTGCGCGCTGCTGGGCAGCTGCTTGCTACCTCTTGAGCACTGCGTTGGTTTTCCCCGAAGAGGAAGGGATGATGTAGCAAAGTAGCGTAAGTATTCCCCTCAGTTTTTGAGAACCAAGGTATCAATCTAGTAGGAGGCTACGCGCGAGTCCCTGATACATGCACAAAACAAATAAATCCTCGCAACCAACGTGAATAGGGGTTGTCAATCCCTACACGGCCACTTACGAGAGTGAGCTCTGATAGATATGATAAGATAATATTTTTGGTATTTTTGTGATAAAGATGCAAAGTAAAATAAAGGCAAAGTAAAAAAGCAAAGGAAATAACTAAGCAGTAGGAGATTAATATGATAAAGATAGACCCGGGGGCCATAGGTTTCACTAGTGGCTTCTCTTGAGAGCATAAGTATTCAACAGTGGTGAACAAATTACTGTTGAGCAATTGACAGAATTGAGCATAGTTATGAGAATTTCTAGGTATGATCATGTATATAGGCATCATGTCCGAGACAAGTAGACCGACTCCTGCCTACATCTACTACTATTACTCCACTCATCGACCGCTATCCAGCATGCATCTAGAGTATTAAGTCAAAAACAGAGTAACGCCTTAAGCAAGATTACATGATGTAGAGGGATAGACTCATGCAATATGATGAAAACCTCATCTTGTTATCCTCGATGGCAACAATACAATACGTGCCTTGCTACCCCTACTGTCACTGGGAAAGGACACCGCAAGATTGAACCCAAAGCTAAGCACTTCTCCCATTGCAAGAAAGATCAATCTAGTAGGCCAAACCAAACTGATAATTCGAAGAGACTTGTAAAGATAAACAATCATAGATAAAATAATTTAGAGAAGATTCAAATATTATTCATAGATAGACTTGATCATAAACCCACAATTCATCGGTCTCAACAAACACACCACAAAAAGAAGATTACATCGAATAGTTCTCCACAAGAGAGGGGGAGAACATTGTATTGAGATCCAAAAAGAGAGATGAAGCCATCTAGCTAATAACTATGGACCAGTAGGTCTGAGGTAAACTACTCACACTTCATCGGAGAGGCTATGGTGTTGATGTAGAAGCCCTCCGTGATCGATGCCCCCTCCGACAGAGCTCCAGAACAGGCCTCGAGACGGGATCTCGTGGATACAGAAAGTTGCGGTGGTGGAATTAGGTTTTTGGATTCGTATCTAATCGTTTGGGGGTACGTAGGTATATATAGGAGGAAGTAGTATGTCGGTGGAGCAACAGGGGGCCCACGAGGGTGGAGGGCACGCTTGGGGTGTAGGCGCGCCCCCTACCTCGTGGCCTCCTCTTTTGTGTCTTGACATAGGGTTCAAGTCTCCCGGGTCTTGTTTGTTGAGAAAATCACGTTCCCGAAGGTTTCATTCCGTTTGGCCTCCGTTTGATATTCCTTTTCTTTGAAACCCTAAAACAGGCAAAAAACAGCAATTCTGGGCTGGGCCTCCGGTTAATAGGTTAGTCCCAAAATAATATAAAAGTGGATAAAAAATCCCAATAATGTCCAAAACAGTAGATAACATAGCATGGAGCAATAAAAAAATTATAGATACGTTGGAGACGTATCACTGCTGCTCTCTTTTTTCCTTTAGTCCATTGGACAGAAATAAATGAGCAGAAATGCACAGTTGGGTGGGAGAGGGAAGAAGCTAAAAAGAGAATTGATATGGGATCTAGGAATTTAGCACTAATTGAATAAATTGGTTTGGACCTTTTTAGAGAAAGAAAATTGTCGCAAGTTTCAAACTTGAGGCAATTTTGATTCCAACCAAATCAAGTTCAAAAGAGCTGAAAATTGGCAGAGAGGGTGTAGGCATGGTTGAGAATTTTTAGGAAAAGAATGAACATTATTTGTGCCAGAAAACATGACGCTTGCATCAATGGGTGAAATTTGAAGAAAGGAAGAAGTGCAATAGTTTTCACTTGGAGAAGGGCCTTGAAGAAAAGAAAAAGATGTAAACAACCATAGGAGGAGGAAGAGAACATGGAGCGGACAACCAACACATCAACATGAAGAATGCAACCCACATGATGGACTTGGAAACAACATGGATGACACAATGCGATAATGGGATGCATCAGGCAAAGGATGGCATAAAGTAAAATGACAAGAGGCTCAATGCCACAAAATGAGATGGCACAATGCAATATAATAAAAGATGAACACGATGCAATAAACAAAATATGGCAATGGCACTCATCGTGGTCATGGCATAAACACACCAGAATGAAATATGCAAACCAATTATGATAATGCAACAAACACAACAAACACGCGACAACAACTAAAATAAAGGAAGGCAACTAGAGCATCGATCTTGGGGCATCACAGTATCGTCCAGTTAATGGCCTGTGAAACCAAATGGGCCCACCTATTGCCCGCTTTGATGTCGGCCTATTAACAACCTGAAAGGTAATAGGGCCGAGCATTAACTGTCGTCTAGTTTCAATTATAGAGACCCAATAGAGCTTTCGGCCTGGTAACGTCCCATTGACTTAATGGGCCCACTAAAGTTGGAACATGTCTGTAGGCCCAATTAGATAATTTAAGCCCATTACGATGAGCAATTATGGACAGGACCAAAACCGAGCAATCAAAGGCCTATGAGAATTTTGGCCCCATGCGAGCCCATTAGGGAAGCGCATTAAGGGCAGTGGGCTGCTTCCTTCATATAGGGCCCACGACTGTTCGTGCTAACTAATAATTTCACTGCTTTTTTATATTCCTAGCGACCAGTTAGCTAGAATGTGAGGCGCGCTAAGAAAACGTATGACATACAAGGAAAAACGTTGCACATCCAACATATATTATAGGAAATTACATCCATTGGGCAATCAAAGATTGATGCCAGTGCAAATAAATGAATAGAACCTACTCACAATCTGTAACCTCGACGTGGAAGGCACCCATAAGCATGTGAGCAAGTTCTTCCTTCTTTGCTACACTGTGTCTAAAAACATTGATCCATTGTTGTTGCGCAAGAATGTGCACCTCTGATTCCTCCACAATGTCCATCATTGCTTCAGCTAGTATTTGGTTCACAAATATACAATTTTTCGTTGCATTCGAGACAGAGGAAACTGAGAAGATTCAGATGGCGATTTTGGCAGGCTTGTATTATTGATAGTGGAGAGTATCTCGACCACTGCATCATAACATAAATTAGGAGGGGAACCGAACATATTAATCAAGAGTTATTGCCATATTACCTGGCCTAGATTTAATGGAAAGAAACAATGGGGTTGCCTTGTTGTTTTCAGAGTTTTTCTTCTTATCTTCAGCAACCTGCACCAAATTAACAAACTAGCATTGCTATCATTGGCCAGGTCAGATAATAGGAAAGCAACATTGACACAACAAATGTTTGGGAAACCAGACCACACCAGCCTACACCAAATTAACACAATATGGCACAACTATCTTCAGTCACGTATGGTAATATGAAAGCAACGTTGACACAATGAATGAATGGGCAACTAGAACAACACTATAATTTAGTATTGAGCATGATATGAGATAGTATACTCATGCAACTCAGTATGCAAAATTACCAGGCAGTTTTCCTTACAAAAATCAACGTTGTAGCCTTTAATTATACATTTTTCTACAACTAAATTTGGATCAGATAAAGGTTGGATTCACGTCAATTAACAAAATACATGGTGATGGAAAAATATAGTGATATACAACATGTACTTACATCAGCATTGGAGCACAGAGAATTCCCGCAAGATACTTTCCTCAAATACGATCCCAGTATAGAAAGTTTTCTATCATTTAAGCTTATTTTCTAAAAGAGAGATGGATAAGAAACATGTAGAAAATATGATCAGAATACTATAAATTTCATGATGCTAGGATACGCACGTGCTTCTTAGAATGGAGTTGACATATTTTTGCTAGACTGGAGCAGACTAGTTCATTGGCTACTGGAATCTGCTATTTATCAGTAGGAGTTGGGTTTCTCTGTGCTGGAGTACTATCTATGAACACTGGAGTTGGTTTACTATCTCCTGGCATTTGGTCTTTTGCAAAGACCTTGTTTGTAACCCTTCAGATTCTAACATAGCTGTCTTCCCCTTACATGCTTTATATAGAAGAATGGTGCTTCAATTATAAAACATGCTACAACAGAGATTGAATAGGTATTGAAGAATAGAAAGGCATGACATATTGACATCTATTCCCTCTATCTGGAAATAAATGAACGGGTCTAGGCATATTTCAGTTCTAGATACATCCATTTTATTCATTTCTGCGACATGTAATCCAGACGGAGGGAGTATGATGTAAGCGCTAGGGATACGACATGACAACAAAGGAAAAAACACTAAGGTAACATACAGAAAAACACTAAGGCAACATATGCGTGTCTGATAGAGAAATACATACAGAAAAACACTAAGGCAACATATGTGTGTATGATTGGGACACTAAGATGGCATTGCAATAGGCCACTAGAACAACACTTCAATGTAAGAAACGTTGTATGGTAGACGGATGAAGTACATACTGATGAATAACAATGCATAAGATATTCAGAAGCATGATGTCCAAACTAAGCAGATGGCATTGCGATAGAGTAGAATGACGGTACTTGAATTTGGAAACATGTTATCATGAATGGAATAGGTACTGAAAAATAGGAAGGCATGACATATTTAGATGCATGATCAGCAGGCTAAGCACATGGCATTGCAACAGAGTAGATGCACTCCAGGACATTATATGCATGTTGTACCCATATCACGGGCCAAGTTAGAGCAAAGACCTTGTGGGGTGAATTGGATTAATCATCTTTCTGCAAGTCTTCTGAAGAACTGCCTTTACATGTTCCATTATATTGGGAATCATTGACATCAAGTTTGTTGGCCGTTACATTGCTCTGTGTGGTTCTTGTGGATATATCAGTGTGTGCAATTATATCTGACATGCATGGAAGACAACAACTAGTTAGATTTATTTAGTATGTGCATGTAGGAGACGACATAAATGGTTGGACTGGGGTTAACTAGCAGCGACAGGTCTCAAAAACTAAAGGGAGAACACAGATGAAAGCTATAGAATATGTATCGTTTGTACTCGAGATTAACTAGATGGCACACAAAGGTATTAAAGAACAACATAGGTAATACTAGAAGTGGTATAATACTATAATCACCAGCTTGTGGGATAGCATTGGCTGATAGATGATAACTATGGAACAGTGTTACCTAAAGAACAAGTCTCTTATCTGAACTATAGAACAACGTTAACTACCGAACAAGAACTGTAATAGATCAGCATGAATATACACTACTAGGGAAAAGCTTATACACAGACAATTACTAGTAGCGCGGGTTTATACCCCTCGCTACTGCTAATTACTAGTAGGGCAAGTTTTTACCCCTCACTACTACTAAGTTGATAGTAGTAGCGCGGGTTTTTAACCATTGCTACTACTAAGTGGTCCCTACCCTGCCCCTAGACATGCCATAATAGTAGCAAGGGCTATAAACCTGTGCTACTACTAAGTTGATAGTAGTAGCGCGAGTTTTATCCCTCGCTACTACTAAGTGGTCTCTACCGTGCCCCCAAGGGACATGCCATAGTAGTAGCGAGGGGTAAAAACCCACGCTTGTACTAAGTACTAGGTATTTTAACAGCCCTGAAATCCCCATATCCTCATCCAAATCACTCCTCTCCCCCATCCCTCTCCTCCTCTCTCTCTCCATGGCGCTCCTGCAAATGTGTGTCTCCTCCTCCACAGCAACTGCCGGCCTCATGCCGCGATGTCTCCCTCAAATCCGGCAACCTCCTCTTCCACCGTAGCCTCTCCTTCATCCTCCTCCTTCTCCTCTACAACTCGGCGGCCACTAGTGAGTTGCTGCACCTACTCCTCTCTATCTCTCTCTACCTCTTCTAATCCTTGTCTCTTTTTTGTACCACCAGCAGCAAAGGAGAGGTATGGAGAATAGTTGGATGGGGAAGCACCATCTCCATGGATGACCTCATCCCCTCCAGGATCAACATCAGCCATGGATGAAGAGGACGATGACGCCTAGCAGCAGCAGCCATAGCTGGAATTTATTTTTCTATTTCCTAATTAGTTCGCAGTAGCAAGTGTCTAGAACCACGCTACCACTAGTTAGTAGTAGCACGGGTGGTATCCACGGTACTACTAATGGACGTAGTAGTACCGCGGCTGGCAACCGCGCTACTACTACCTGTTAGCTATAGCACCGTATCAGTAGCGCAGGCACCCGCGCTACTGATATACCTAAAACCCGCGCTACTGCTAGGCTTTTCCCTAGTAGTGATACAGTGAAATGTGATAATCTATTTTCCATGCTTAGATGAATAATAAAGCCATAAATGTTGCACACAAGTAAGATGAGGGTACAACCTATCTGGCCGCCATCCATAGGAGTGAGCATCATGTGGTGACTTGTCGATGGCCATGCAGTTGTTGTGGCTGTCCCTGTCGGGCACACACATTTGATGCAGGGAACTATTGAGTGGGGACTATAGCTCCGTTCTAGTGTATGCTTCCCTTGTTGGAGCAGCTGTGGTGAGAAGGAAGACAGAGTGGCTGAAGATGCAAAAAACACATAATGTTAAGAACGACACATATCTCTGATATGAAGAAATACACTAAGAGATCAATGTCGATGTCAAAACGAGCGGATCTCGGGTAGGGGGTCCCGAACTGTGCTTTTAGGATCGATGGTAACAGGAGACGAGGGACACGATGTTTACCCAGGTTCGGGCCCTCTCTATGGAGGTAATACCCTACTTCCTGCTTGATTGATCTTGATGAATATGAGTATTACAAGAGTTGATCTACCACGAGATCGTAATGGATAAACCCTAGAAGTCTAACCTATGTGGGTATGTGTAACACCCCGGATGTAATTTACCTAATATGTACTCCAACTCTTGCCGTTTCCGGCGCTAAGTTATTTTATTTCCTCGGGTTCGGGTTTTTGTCTCCGTGTGTTGTTGTTGTTGTTGTCATGCATCTCATATCATGTCATCATGTGCATTGCATTTGCTTACGTGTTTGTCTCATGCATCCGAGCATTTTCCCTGTTGTCTGTTTTGCATTCCGGCGCTCCTATCTCCTCTGGTGGTCCTTTCTACCTTCTTTTCGTGTGTGGGGGTTAAACATTTCCGGATTGGACCGAGACTTGTCATGCGGCCTTGGTTTACTACCGGTAGACCGCCTGTCAAGTTTCCTGCCATTTGGACTTCGTTTGATACTCCAACGGTTAACCGAGGGACCGAGAAGGCCTCATGTGTGTTGCAGCCCAACACCCTTCCATTTTGGCCCAAAACCCACCTAAACCCTCTCCATCATCTAGAGCCTCCGCCGCCCATGTCTCCCCTTCGCCGCCCAGCTCCGCCACCGGCGCCAACTCCGGCTGCCGACACCGGCGAACCTCGCCCGCGGTGCCTCGCGCCCGACGTCGCGCGCCCGCACCGGCGAGCTCCTCCTCCCCCACTCCGGCGAACCTTTCGGGCAGTCCCTCTACTCCGACGCCCGCGACAGCTCCGGCCACCGCGTCCCCGTCACCGGTGAACAGTAACTCCGGCGTCGTCGAACCTCGACTTCCGCGCCTTAGATCTGAGATCTGGATTTTTTGGGTTGACTTCGATCCAATTTTTCATACTTTGTCATGCTATAACTCCGCATCCATAGCTCCGTTTTGGGCGTATAGCATATCAAAATGTTCGACTCAGAGAGTACATCATTTCATCTCATTGCATCATTTTCAGTTGAGCTCATGTTGATGCCCGAAATGCTTTTTGAAGAGAGCTATTTGAGTTAATTGTCAGATCTGCTGCACCAAATAGCTATTTGTCATTTTTTCCATGATTAATGTGTGCATGTTATGCTCCTGAGTTCTACATGAGTTTTGTTATATGCCATGCCATCTTTACAGAGGTGCTAACCATGTATTTTTGTGATGTGTTTGGTGACTAGCACAAGCTTGCAAAGTAGTCCATTCGTTAATGCTGATTTCAGGGACTTAGAATTTCACTAAGTCCTTGATCTATTTTTATCAATATGCCATATGTTCATGTTGTTTCCTAGTGATCCGTGCCTCTTTTGAGGAGATAAGTAAGGATGATTGGCTAATATTGTGGTGCCCTATCCATCCATGTCTTTGTTTGCAATAATGGGGCACCCTAGATTGAGTCTATCGAGCTCTAATTTTGCTATTTCGTGAATTCTGTCAGATTGTTGACTCATTAGCGATTTTGCCGAGGATGTTGTTGTTGATCTGTGCATGCCATGTTGTTGTTCTTGCCATGTCTAGCTTCTATAACATGTATTCTTGATGGGTGTATGCTTAGTTTGTCATGCCTTGCTCTGTAGTGAGTGCATCGAGCTCGTGAACGTGCCTACTCGTTAACAGATTTGCATGCTCCAGTTTTTTCTCCAAGTCTGAGATCTGATTATGTTTTTGCCATGTTCACATGCTTGCAATTGTATTTTTTGATCCCTTTTGGCTCAAGGTCACTAAGGGACTTTTGTTAAGTGCTTTGAGTAGCTTCATGTCATGCCTTGATTTGCCATGTTAAGTTCCTGTAGCGTATAGTTTTCTTGCTCCAAAGTGTGCTACCTGATCTGAAATTCCAGACTTGTGTTAATTTCAGTATGTCTGAAACCTGTTTATCATTTGCACTTTTGCCATGTTTGTTTGAACCTGTTAATGGATGAATTGGCCGTAGCTCAGTGTTAATCTTTTGTCAAGCATCATGAGTGGATCCCTGCCATGTATTTTGTTGTCTTGTTGGAGTGTTGTAGCATATTTATCTTGATGCATTTAGATGGCTACTTGCTGTTTATCGCAGACCGGTGCCATATTTGTTTTGCTTGCCATTTCCAAACCATGCATCCGATTCCGGTGATCTTTATATCTATTTCAACCGATATCACCTCACCTTTCCAGTGGCACTATTGGATTCCCAAGTTGAGGCCAGGTTCAATCATTCCTTGTCAAATCTTGTATATGCATCACATACCGCATCCCGCATAGTATACCATGTTTGCATCATATTGTTCGAGCATTTGCACGTGGTTGATTGTGTTCCTTTTTGCTTGTTTATCTTGTTTGGGTAGAGCCGGGAGACGAGTTTGCTAACGAGGAGCCCATTGAGTTTCCTTACGAGGATCTAATCAACTCTGACAACTTTGCAGGCAAGATGATCATACCGTCAAAATCACTTCTATCTTTGCTTGCTAGATGCTCGCTCTTTTGCTATGCCTATGCTACGATGCCTACCACTTGCTTATCATGCCTCCCAAATTGCCATGTCAAACCTCTAACCCACCATGTCCTAGCAAACCGTTGATTGGCTATGTTACCGCTTTGGTCAGGCCCTCTTATAGCGTTGCTAATTGCATGTGAAGATTGGAGATTGTTCCTTGTTGGAACATTGTTTATTGTTGGGACATCACTATATTATCTTGTTATCTTAAATGCATCTATATACTTGGTAAAGGGTGGAAGTCTCGGCCTTTTGCCTAGTGTTTTGTTCCACTCTTGCCGCCCTAATTTCCATCATATCGGTGTTATGTTCCCGGATTTTGCGTTCCTTACGCGGTTGGGTGATAATGGGAACCCCTTGACACTTCGCCTTGAATAAAACTCCTCCAGCAATGCCCAACCTTGGTTTTACCATTTGCCACCTAGCCTCTTTTTCCCTTGGGTTTCCGGAGCCCGAGGGTCATCTTATTTAAACCCCCTCGGGCCAGTGCTCCTCTGAGCGTTGGTCCAAACTAGAGTCCTGTGCAGCGCCCCCTCGGGGAAACTCGAGGTTTGGTTTCAGTTGTATGGAGCGCTCATCTGAGTGTGCCCTGAGAAAGAGATATGTGCAGCTCCTATCGGGATTTGTCGGCACATTCGGGCGGTGATGACGGACTTGTTTTATCTTTGTCGAAGTTGTCTTGTAGAACCGGGATACCGAGTCTGATCGGAATGTCTCGGGAGAAGGTTTATCCTTCGTTGACCGTGAGAGCTTGTGATGGGCTAAGTGGGGACTCGCCTGCAGGGATTTGAACTTTCGAAAGCCGTGCCCGCGGTTATGGGAAGATGGGAATTTGTTAATGTCCAGTTGTAGATAACATGAACCTTAACTTAATTAAAATGAATCAACTGCGTGTGTTACCATGATGGTCTCTTCTCGGCGGAGTCCGGGAAGTGAACACGGTGTTGGAGTAATGTTTGCCGTAGGTTGTTCTTTAGTTCTTTGTTTGTGCTTTTCCTTCTCTTCTCGCTCTCTTTTGCGAACCCCCCCCCCCCCCCCCCCCCCCCCCCCCCCCCCCCCCCCCCCCCCCCCCCCCCCCCCCCCCCCCCCCCCCCCCCCCCCCCCCCCCCCCCCCCCCCCCCCCCCCCCCCCCCCCCCCCCCCCCCCCCCCCCCCCCCCCCCCCCCCCCCCCCCCCCCCCCCCCCCCCCCCCCCCCCCCCCCCCCCCCCCCCCCCCCCCCCCCCCCCCCCCCCCCCCCCCCCCCCCCCCCCCCCCCCCCCCCCCCCCCCCCCCCCCCCCCCCCCCCCCCCCCCCCCCCCCCCCCCCCCCCCCCCCCCCCCCCCCCCCCCCCCCCCCCCCCCCCCCCCCCCCCCCCCCCCCCCCCCCCCCCCCCCCCCCCCCCCCCCCCCCCCCCCCCCCCCCCCCCCCCCCCCCCCCCCCCCCCCCCCCCCCCCCCCCCCCCCCCCCCCCCCCCCCCCCCCCCCCCCCCCCCCCCCCCCCCCCCCCCCCCCCCCCCCCCCCCCCCCCCCCCCCCCCCCCCCCCCCCCCCCCCCCCCCCCCCCCCCCCCCCCCCCCCCCCCCCCCCCCCCCCCCCCCCCCCCCCCCCCCCCCCCCCCCCCCCCCCCCCCCCCCCCCCCCCCCCCCCCCCCCCCCCCCCCCCCCCCCCCCCCCCCCCCCCCCCCCCCCCCCCCCCCCCCCCCCCCCCCCCCCCCCCCCCCCCCCCCCCCCCCCCCCCCCCCCCCCCCCCCCCCCCCCCCCCCCCCCCCCCCCCCCCCCCCCCCCCCCCCCCCCCCCCCCCCCCCCCCCCCCCCCCCCCCCCCCCCCCCCCCCCCCCCCCCCCCCCCCCCCCCCCCCCCCCCCCCCCCCCCCCCCCCCCCCCCCCCCCCCCCCCCCCCCCCCCCCCCCCCCCCCCCCCCCCCCCCCCCCCCCCCCCCCCCCCCCCCCCCCCCCCCCCCCCCCCCCCCCCCCCCCCCCCCCCCCCCCCCCCCCCCCCCCCCCCCCCCCCCCCCCCCCCCCCCCCCCCCCCCCCCCCCCCCCCCCCCCCCCCCCCCCCCCCCCCCCCCCCCCCCCCCCCCCCCCCCCCCCCCCCCCCCCCCCCCCCCCCCCCCCCCCCCCCCCCCCCCCCCCCCCCCCCCCCCCCCCCCCCCCCCCCCCCCCCCCCCCCCCCCCCCCCCCCCCCCCCCCCCCCCCCCCCCCCCCCCCCCCCCCCCCCCCCCCCCCCCCCCCCCCCCCCCCCCCCCCCCCCCCCCCCCCCCCCCCCCCCCCCCCCCCCCCCCCCCCCCCCCCCCCCCCCCCCCCCCCCCCCCCCCCCCCCCCCCCCCCCCCCCCCCCCCCCCCCCCCCCCCCCCCCCCCCCCCCCCCCCCCCCCCCCCCCCCCCCCCCCCCCCCCCCCCCCCCCCCCCCCCCCCCCCCCCCCCCCCCCCCCCCCCCCCCCCCCCCCCCCCCCCCCCCCCCCCCCCCCCCCCCCCCCCCCCCCCCCCCCCCCCCCCCCCCCCCCCCCCCCCCCCCCCCCCCCCCCCCCCCCCCCCCCCCCCCCCCCCCCCCCCCCCCCCCCCCCCCCCCCCCCCCCCCCCCCCCCCCCCCCCCCCCCCCCCCCCCCCCCCCCCCCCCCCCCCCCCCCCCCCCCCCCCCCCCCCCCCCCCCCCCCCCCCCCCCCCCCCCCCCCCCCCCCCCCCCCCCCCCCCCCCCCCCCCCCCCCCCCCCCCCCCCCCCCCCCCCCCCCCCCCCCCCCCCCCCCCCCCCCCCCCCCCCCCCCCCCCCCCCCCCCCCCCCCCCCCCCCCCCCCCTTGCCTTTCTCTTCTCGCTCTCTTTTGCAAACAGGTTAGCCACCATATATGCTAGTCGCTTGCTGCAGCTCCACATATTACCTTGCCTTACCTTTAAGCTTAAATAGTCTTGATCGCGAGGGTGCGAGATTGCTGAGTCCCCGTGACTCACAGATTCCTTCCAAACCAGATGCAGGGACCGATGATTTTGTTCCAGATGATGCGCTTGAGCTCAAGTGGGAGTTCGACGAAGACTCTCGCCGTTACTATGTGTCTTTCCCAGATGATCAGTAGTGGTGCCCAGTTGGGGCGATCGGTGACCATGTCGCAATGTTGGGATTGATCTTTTATTTTCGTACCGTAGTCGGACCATGAGTGTATTGGATGATTGTAATGTTATTCATGTATTTGTGTGACGTGGCGAGTGTAAGCCAACTATGTACCTTTTCCCCTATTATTTATTTACATGGGTTGTTGTGAAGATTACCTTACTTGCGACATTGCTTTCAATGCGGTTATGCCTCTAAGTCGTGCTTCGACACGTAGGAGATATAGCCGCATCGAGGGCGTTACAAGTTGGTAATCAGAGCCTTCCCCGGCCTTAGAGGCCCCCTGCTTGATCGAATAGTTGGCGTTGTTGAGTCTAGAAAAATGTTCTGAGTCATTTAGGAATTATATATCGGAGAGTTTAGGAATTCTTTTTACTCCCCAGTCCTCTCATCGCTCTGGTAAGGCATCCTAACGTAGAGTTTTGACTCTTCTCTTCTCAACCCCCCCCCCCCCCCCCCCCCCCCCCCCCCCCCCCCCCCCCCCCCCCCCCCCCCCCCCTGTGACGAGAACATTGTTCTTGGTGCCTCCTATCATTTAGGGGTTGTGGCAGTGTCCCGGGGAGTTGAGCTCCGAGGTGTTGTCGTCACAATTTTATCGTTGCATAATTATGTTGATGCATTTAGATGGCTACATGCTGATTATCGCAGACCGGTGCCATATTTATTTTGCTTGCCATTTCCAAACCGTGCATCCGATTCCGGTGATCTTTATATAGAGTTCAACCGAAATCACCTCACCTTTCCAGTGGCACTCTTGGATTTCCAAGTTGAGGCCAGGGTCAATCATTCCTTGTCAAATCTTGCATATGCATCACATATCGCATCCCGCATAGCATGCCATGTTCGCATCATGTTGTTTGAGATTTGCACGTGGTTGATTGTGTTCCTTTTCCTTGTTTGTCTTGTTTGGGTAGAGCCGGGAGATGAGTTCGCTAACGAGGAGCCCGTTGAGTTTGCTTATGAGGATCAAGTCAACTCTGACAACTTTGCAGGCAAGATGATCATACCCTCGAAATCACTTCTATCTTTGCTTGCTAGATGCTCGCTCTTTTGCTATGCCTATGCTACAATACCTACCACTTGCTTATCATGCCTCCCAAATTTCATGTCAAACCTCTAACCCACCATGTCCTAGCAAACCGTTGATTGGCTATGTTACAGCTTTGCTCAGCCCCTCTTATAGCGTTGCTAGTTGCAGGTGTAGATTGGAGATCGTTCTTTGTTGGAACTTTGTTTACTGTTGGGATATCACCATATTATCTTGTTTATCTTAATGCAGCTATATACTTAGTAAAGGGTGGAAGGCTCGGCCTTTTGCCTAGTGTTTTGTTCCACTCTTGCCGCCCTAGTTTCCGTCATATCGGTGTTATGTTCCCGGATTTTGCGTTCCTTATGCGGTTGGGTGATAATGGGAACCCCTTAACAGTTCGCCTTGAATAAAACTCCTCCAGCAATACCCAACCTTGGTTTTACCATTTGCCACCTAGCCTCTTTTTTCCCTTGGGTTTCCGTAGCCCGAGGGTCATCTTTATTTAAACCCCCCTGGGCCAGTGCTCCTCTGAGTGTTGGTCCGACCGAGTAGACTGCGGGGCCACCTCGGGGCAACTTGAGGGTTGGTTTTACTTGTAGGATGTCTCATCTGAGTGTGCCCTGAGAACGAGATATGTGCAACTCCTATCGGGATTTGTCGGCACATTCGGGCGGTGTTGCTGGATTTGTTTTAACTTGTCGAAGTGTCTTGTAGAACCGGGATACCGAGTCTGATCGGCCCCCCCCCCCCCCCCCCCCCCCCCAACATGTCTTGTAGAACCCGGATACCGAGTCTGATCGGAATGTCTCGGGAGAAGGAATATCCTTCGTTGACCGTGAGAGCTTTTGATGGGCTAAGTTGGGAATCCCCCGCAGGGATTTGAACTTCCGAAAGCCATGCCCACGGTTATGGACAGATGGGAATTTGTTAATGTCTGGTTGTAGGGGGGGGGGGGGGGGGGGGGGGGGGGGGGGGGGGGGGGGGGGGGGGGGGGGGGGGTTACCGTGATGGTCTCTTCTCGACGGAGTCCGGGAAGTGAACACGGTGTTGGAGTAATGCTTGCGCAGGTCGTCCTCTAGTTACTCGTTCGCGCTTTGCCTCCTCTTCTCGCTCTCTTTTGCGAACAGGATAGCCACCATAGATGCTAGTCGCTTACTGTAGCTCCATATAGTTTTCATGCTCCGAAGAGTGCTATCTGATCTGAAATTCCAGACAAGTATTAATTTCACTAAGTCTGAAATCTGTTTACCAAATGCATTTTTGCCATGCTTGTTTGAACCTGTTAATGGATAAATTGGCCGTAGCTCAGTGCTAGTATTTTGTTAAGAATCTCGAATGGATCCCTGCCATGTATTTTTATGCCATGTTTGGGTGCTGTAGCATGTTCATCTTGTTGCATTTAGATGGCTACTTGCTGTAAATCGCAGATCGTGGTCATATTTGAATTGCTTGCCATTTCCAAACCGTAACTCCGATTCCGGCGTTCTTTATATCGTTTTCAAGCGATTTCATCTCATCTTTCCAGTGGCACACTTGGATTTCCAAGTTGAGGCCAGGTTCATTCATTCCTTGTCAAATCTTGCATATGCATCACATTTTGCATCCCGCATAGCATACCATCCTTGCATTTTATTGTTTGAGCCTTGCACGTGGTTGATTGTGTCCTTGTTGCTTGTTTGTATTGTTTGGGTAGAGCCGGGAGACGAGTTCGCTAACGAGGAGCCCGTTGAGTTTGCTTTCGAGGATCCAGTCAACTCTAACAACTTTGCAGGCAAGATGATCATACCCTCGAAATCACTACTATCTTTGCTATGCTAGATGCTCGGTCTTTTGCTATGCCTATGCTACGATGCCTACCACTTGCTTATCATGCCTCCCAGGGGGGGGGGGGGGGGGGGGGGGGGGGGGGGGGGGGGGGGGGGGGGGGGGGGGGGGGGGGGGGGGGGGGGGGGGGGGGGGGGGGGGGGGGGGGGGGGGGGGGGGGGGGGGGGGGGGGGGGGGGGGGGGGGGGGGGGGGGGGGGGGGGGGGGGGGGGGGGGGGGGGGGGGGGGGGGGGGGGGGGGGGGGGGGGGGGGGGGGGGGGGGGGGGGGGGGGGGGGGGGGGGGGGGGGGGGGGGGGGGGGGGGGGGGGGGGGGGGGGGGGGGGGGGGGGGGGGGGGGGGGGGGGGGGGGGGGGGGGGGGGGGGGGGGGGGGGGGGGGGGGGGGGGGGGGGGGGGGGGGGGGGGGGGGGGGGGGGGGGGGGGGGGGGGGGGGGGGGGGGGGGGGGGGGGGGGGGGGGGGGGGGGGGGGGGGGGGGGGGGGGGGGGGGGGGGGGGGGGGGGGGGGGGGGGGGGGGGGGGGGGGGGGGGGGGGGGGGGGGGGGGGGGGGGGGGGGGGGGGGGGGGGGGGGGGGGGGGGGGGGGGGGGGGGGGGGGGGGGGGGGGGGGGGGGGGGGGGGGGGGGGGGGGGGGGGGGGGGGGGGGGGGGGGGGGGGGGGGGGGGGGGGGGGGGGGGGGGGGGGGGGGGGGGGGGGGGGGGGGGGGGGGGGGGGGGGGGGGGGGGGGGGGGGGGGGGGGGGGGGGGGGGGGGGGGGGGGGGGGGGGGGGGGGGGGGGGGGGGGGGGGGGGGGGGGGGGGGGGGGGGGGGGGGGGGGGGGGGGGGGGGGGGGGGGGGGGGGGGGGGGGGGGGGGGGGGGGGGGGGGGGGGGGGGGGGGGGGGGGGGGGGGGGGGGGGGGGGGGGGGGGGGGGGGGGGGGGGGGGGGGGGGGGGGGGGGGGGGGGGGGGGGGGGGGGGGGGGGGGGGGGGGGGGGGGGGGGGGGGGGGGGGGGGGGGGGGGGGGGGGGGGGGGGGGGGGGGGGGGGGGGGGGGGGGGGGGGGGGGGGGGGGGGGGGGGGGGGGGGGGGGGGGGGGGGGGGGGGGGGGGGGGGGGGGGGGGGGGGGGGGGGGGGGGGGGGGGGGGGGGGGGGGGGGGGGGGGGGGGGGGGGGGGGGGGGGGGGGGGGGGGGGGGGGGGGGGGGGGGGGGGGGGGGGGGGGGGGGGGGGGGGGGGGGGGGGGGGGGGGGGGGGGGGGGGGGGGGGGGGGGGGGGGGGGGGGGGGGGGGGGGGGGGGGGGGGGGGGGGGGGGGGGGGGGGGGGGGGGGGGGGGGGGGGGGGGGGGGGGGGGGGGGGGGGGGGGGGGGGGGGGGGGGGGGGGGGGGGGGGGGGGGGGGGGGGGGGGGGGGGGGGGGGGGGGGGGGGGGGGGGGGGGGGGGGGGGGGGGGGGGGGGGGGGGGGGGGGGGGGGGGGGGGGGGGGGGGGGGGGGGGGGGGGGGGGGGGGGGGGGGGGGGGGGGGGGGGGGGGGGGGGGGGGGGGGGGGGGGGGGGGGGGGGGGGGGGGGGGGGGGGGGGGGGGGGGGGGGGGGGGGGGGGGGGGGGGGGGGGGGGGGGGGGGGGGGGGGGGGGGGGGGGGGGGGGGGGGGGGGGGGGGGGGGGGGGGGGGGGGGGGGGGGGGGGGGGGGGGGGGGGGGGGGGGGGGGGGGGGGGGGGGGGGGGGGGGGGGGGGGGGGGGGGGGGGGGGGGGGGGGGGGGGGGGGGGGGGGGGGGGGGGGGGGGGGGGGGGGGGGGGGGGGGGGGGGGGGGGGGGGGGGGGGGGGGGGGGGGGGGGGGGGGGGGGGGGGGGGGGGGGGGGGGGGGGGGGGGGGGGGGGGGGGGGGGGGGGGGGGGGGGGGGGGGGGGGGGGGGGGGGGGGGGGGGGGGGGGGGGGGGGGGGGGGGGGGGGGGGGGGGGGGGGGGGGGGGGGGGGGGGGGGGGGGGGGGGGGGGGGGGGGGGGGGGGGGGGGGGGGGGGGGGGGGGGGGGGGGGGGGGGGGGGGGGGGGGGGGGGGGGGGGGGGGGGGGGGGGGGGGGGGGGGGGGGGGGGGGGGGGGGGGGGGGGGGGGGGGGGGGGGGGGGGGGGGGGGGGGGGGGGGGGGGGGGGGGGGGGGGGGGGGGGGGGGGGGGGGGGGGGGGGGGGGGGGGGGGGGGGGGGGGGGGGGGGGGGGGGGGGGGGGGGGGGGGGGGGGGGGGGGGGGGGGGGGGGGGGGGGGGGGGGGGGGGGGGGGGGGGGGGGGGGGGGGGGGGGGGGGGGGGGGGGGGGGGGGGGGGGGGGGGGGGGGGGGGGGGGGGGGGGGGGGGGGGGGGGGGGGGGGGGGGGGGGGGGGGGGGGGGGGGGGGGGGGGGGGGGGGGGGGGGGGGGGGGGGGGGGGGGGGGGGGGGGGGGGGGGGGGGGGGGGGGGGGGGGGGGGGGGGGGGGGGGGGGGGGGGGGGGGGGCATGCATATAGCATATCAAAATGTTCATCTCAGAGAGTACATCATTTCATTCCATTGCCATTTTCATTTGAGTTCATCTTGATGCCCGAAATTCTGCTAGAAGAGGGTTACTTGAGATAATTGTCAGATCTGCTACTCTATTTAGCTTTTTGTCATTTCTGCCATGATTATTGTGTGCATGATATGCCTTGATGCTCTACATATGTTTTGTTAAGGGTTTTGTCATCTTTCCAGAGGTGTAACCCAAGTATTTTTGTGATGTGTGTGGTGACTAGCACAAGCTTGCCAAGTGGTGCACTTGGTAATTCTGATTTCAGGGACTTAGCAATTCCACTAAGTCCTTGATCTGTTTATCTCATGATGCCATATGTTCATGTTGTTTCCTAGTGATCCGTGCCTCTTTTGAGGATGATCAATAAGGATGTTTTGTTAATCTTGTAGTGCTCTTTCCATCCATGGCTTTGTTTGCATTTATGGAGCACCCTAGCTTGAGTCAATCGAGCTCTACTTTTGCTACTTTGTGAATCTGGGCTGATTGTCAACTTGTTTGCAATTTTGCCGATGATGTTGTAGTTGATCCATGCATGCTATGTTATTGTTCTTGCCATGTCTAGCTTGCATTTTTGTGTTCTTGATGGATGTATGCTTAGCTTATCATGACTTGCACCGTGTTGAGTGCATCGAGCTCGTAAACATGCCTACTTGATATCTGTTTTCAGCATGCCCCAGTTTTCACTAAGTCTGAAAACTGATTATGTGTTTTCTATGTTCACATGCTTGCAATTGTATTTTCTGATCCCTTTTGGCTCAAGGTCACTAAGGGACTTTTGTTAAGATCTTTGAGTAGCTCCATGCCATGCTTTACTTGGCCATGTTCAGTTCCTGTCGCATGTAGTTTTGTTGCTCCGAAGAGTGCTACCTGATCTGAAATTCCAAACAAGTGTTAATTTCACTAAGTCTGAGATCTGTTTGCCATATGCATTTTTGCCATGCTTGTTTGAACCTGTTAATGGATGAATTGGTCGTAGCTCAGTGCTAGACTTTTGTTAAGCATCTTGTATGCATCCCTGCCATGTATTTTGTTGTCATGTTTGGGTGCTGTAGCATGTTCATCTCATTACATTTAGATGACTACTTGCTGTAAATCGTAGACCGGTGTCATATTTGAATCGCTTGCCATTTCCAAACTGTAACTCCGATTCCGGCGTTCTTTATATCGTTTTCAAGCGATTTCATCTCAGATTTCCAGTGGCACACTTGGATTCCCAAGTTTAGGCCAGGTTCTTGCTTTTCCTGTCAAATCTTGCATTATGCATCCCGCATCGCATCCTGCATAGCATACCATCTTTGCATCGTGTTGTTTGAGTTTGCACGTGGTTGATTGTGTCCTTGTTGCTTGTTTGTCTTGTTTGGGTAGAGCCGGGAGACGAGTTCGCTAACGAGGAGCCCGTTGAGTTTGCTTTCGAGGATCCAGTCAACTATGACAACTATGCAGGCAAGATGATCATACCCTCGAAATCACTACTATCTTTGCTATACTAGTTTGCTCACTCTTTTGCTATGGCAATGCTACGATGCCTACCACTTGCTTTCAAGCCTCCCAAATTGCCATGTTAAAACCTCTAACCCACCATGTCCTAGCAAACCGTTGATTGGCTATGTTACCGCTTTGCTAAGCCCCTCTTATAGCGTTGCTAGTTGCAGGTGAAGATTGGAGGCGTTCCTTGTTGGAACTTTTATTTACTTGTTGGGATATCGTTATATTATCTTGTTATCTTAATGAATCTATATACTTGGTAAAGGGTGGAAGGCTCGGCCTCTCGCCTAGTGTTTTGTTCCACTCTTTCGGGGGGGGGGGGGGGGGGGGGGGGGGGGGGGGGGGGGGGGGGGGGGGGGGGGGGGGGGGGGGGGGGGGGGGGGGGGGGGGGGGGGGGGGGGGGGGGGGGGGGGGGGGGGGGGGGGGGGGGGGGGGGGGGGGGGGGGGGGGGGGGGGGGGGGGGGGGGGGGGGGGGGGGGGGGGGGGGGGGGGGGGGGGGGGGGGGGGCAAAAGAGTGAGCAACTAGCAAGCAAAGATAGAAGTGATTTTAAGGGTATGGTCATCTTGCCTGAAATCCCGCAAGGAAGAAGAACGAGTCCATGAAGAAGACAAACGGACGTAGACAAACGGTTCCTCACAAACGCGACGTTACCGAATCCAACCCGAAGAAGCAAACACCGGAAAAGAAAGCACACAACATAGTAAACAACCAACACATGAACATGGTATGATATGCGGGATGCGGTATGCGATGCATATGCATGATTTGCAAAGGAATGACTGAACCTGGCCTCAACATGGAAATCCAGGAGTGCCACTGGAAAGGTGAGGTGATTTCGGTTGAAATCGATATAAAGACCACCGGAATCGGATGCACGGTTTGGAAATGGCAAGCAAAACAAATATGGCACCAGTCTGCGATAAACAGCAAGTACCCCACCTAAATGCATCAAGATAAGTATGCTACAGTACTCAAACATGGCAACAAAATACATGGCAGGGATGGTGACTAGCACAAGTTGCAAAGTGGTGCATTTGTTAATGCTGATTTCAGGGACTTAGCAATTCCACTAAGTCCTTGATCTGTTTTTATCAATATGCCATATGTTCATGTTGTTTCCTAGTGATACGTGCCTCTTTTGAGGATGATCAATAAGGATGATTTGTTAATCTTGTAGTGCTCTATCCATCCATGTCTTTGTTTGAAATTATGGAGCACTCTAGCTTGAGTCAATCAAGCTCTACTTTTGCTATTTCGTGAATCTGGGCAGATTGTCTACTTGTTAGCGATTTTGCCGAGGATGTTGTAGTTGATCCATGCATGCTACGTTGTTGTTCTTGCCATGTCTAGATTGAATAATGTGTATTCTTGATGGGTGCATGCTTAGATTGTCATGACCTGCTCTGTAGTGAGTGCATCGAGCTCGTAAACATGCCTACTTGATATTTGATTTGCATGTTCCAGTTTTTCACTAAGTCTGTGATCTGATTATGTTTTTGCCATGTTCACATGCTTGCAATTGTATTTTCTGATCCCTTTTGGCTCAAGGTCACTAAGAGACTTTTGTTAAGCTCTTTGAGTAGCTCCATTCCATGCTTTACTTTTCCATGTTAAGTTCCTGTAGCATCTATTTTTCATGCTCCAAACTGTGCTACCTGATCTGAAATTCCAGACAAGTGTTAATTTCACTAAGTCTGAGATCTGTTTATCAATTGCACTTTTGCCATGCTTGTTTGAACCTGTTAGTGGATGAATTGGCCGTAGCTCAGTGTTCATATTTTGTTGCGCTTCATGAGTGGATCCCTGCCATGTATTTTGTTGTCATGTTTGAGTGTTGTAGCATATTTTTCTCGATGCATCTAGATGGCTACTTGTTGTTTATCGCAGACGGGTGGCATATTTGTTTTGCTTGCCATTTCCAAACCGTGCATCCGATTCCGGCGATCTTTATATCGATTTCAACCGAAATCACCTCACCTTTCCAGTGGCACACTTGGATTTCCAAGTTGAGGCCAGGTTCAATCATTCATTGTCAAATCTTGCATATGCATCACATATCGCATCCCGCATAGCATACCATGTTTGCATCATGTTGTTCGAGCAGTTGCACGTGGTTGATTGTGTTCCTTTTGCTTGTTTGTCTTGTTTGGGTAGAGCCGGGAGACGAGTTTGCTAACGACGAGCCTGTTGAGTTTGCTTTCGAGGATCCAGTCAACTCTGACAACTTTCCAGGCAAGATGATCATACCCTCGAAATCACTTCTATCTTTGCTTTGCTAGATGCTCGCTCTTTTGCTATGCCTATGCTATGATGCCTACAACTTGCTTATCATGCCTCCCAAATTGCCATGTCAAACCTCTAACCCACCATGTCCTAGCAAACCATTGATTGGCTATGTTACCACTTTTCTCAGCCCCTCTTATAGCGTTGCTAGTTGCAGGTGAAGATTCGAGATCGCTCCTTGTTGGAACATTATTTTCTTGTTGGAATATCATTATATTATCTTGTTATCTTAATGCATCTATATACTTGGTAAAGGGTGGAAGGCTTGGCCTTTTGCCTATTTTTTTGTTCCACTCTTGCCGCCCTAGTTTCCGTCATATCGGTGTTATGTTCCCGGATTTTGCGTTCCTTACGTGGTTGGGTGATAATGGGAACCCCTTGACAGTTCGCCTTGAATAAAACTCCTCCAGCAATGCCCAACCTTAGTTTTACCATTTTCCACCTAGCCTCTTTTTCCCTTGGGTTTCCGGAGCCCGAGGGTCATCTTTTAAACCCCCCACCCCCCCAGCCAGTGCTCCTCTAAGTGTTGGTCCAAAACAGAGCCACTTGCAGCACCACCTCGGGGCAACTCGAGGTTTGGTTTTAGTTGTACGTAGTGTTCATCTGAGTGTACCCTGAGAACGAGATATGTGCAGCTCCTATCGGGAATTGTCGACACATTCGGGCGGTGTTGCTGGACTTGTTTTGTCTTGGTCGAGGTTGTCTTGTAGAACCGGGATACCGAGTCTGATCGGAATGTCTCAGGAGAAGACTTATCCTTTGTTGATCGTGAGAGCTTGTGATGGGCTAAGTTGGGACTCCCCTGCAGGAATTTGAACTTTCAAAAGCCATGCCCACGGTTATGGCCAGATGGGAATTTGTTAATGTCTGGTTGTAGATAACTTGAACCTTTAACTTAATTAAAATGATTCAACTGAGTGTGTTACCATGATGGTCTCTTCTCGGCGGAGTCCGGGAAGTGAACACGGTGTTGGAGTAATGATTGTCGTAGGTTGTTCTATAGTTCTTCATTCGTGCTTTGCCTCCTCTTCTCGCTCTCTTTTGCGAACAGGTTAGCCACCATATATGCTAGTCACTTGCTGCAGCTCCACATATTACCTTTGCCTTACCTATAAGCTTAAATAGTCTTGATCGCGAGGGTGCGAGATTGCTGAGTCCCCGTGGCTCACAGATTACTTCCAAACCAGATGCAGGGCCCGATGACTCCGTTCCAGATGATGCGCTTGAGCTCAAGTGGGAGTTCGACGAAGACTCACGCTGTTACTATGTGTCTTTCCCTGATGATCAGTAGTGGTGCCCAGTTGGGGCGATTGGGACCGTGTTGCATGTTGGGTTGATCTTTTATTTTGGTACCATAGTCGGACCATGAGTGATTGTATGATGTAATGCTATTTATGTACTTTGTTTAACGTGGCGAGTGTAAGCCAACTATGTACCTTCCCTTTTATTATCTATTTACATGGGATGTTGTGAAGATTGCCTTACTTGCAACATTGCTTTCAATGCGGTTATGCCTCTAAGTCGTGCTTCGACACGTAGGAGATATAGCCGCATCGAGGGCGTTAAAAGTTGGTAATCAGAGCCTTCCCCGACATTAGGAGCCCCCACTACTTGATCGAATTAGCTGCCGAGTTGAGTCTAGAAAAATATTTTGAGTCATTTAGGAATTATATATCGGAGAGGGGGGGGGGGGGGGGGGGGGGGGGGGGGGGGGGGGGGGGGGGGGGGGGGGGGGGGGGGGGGGGGGGGGGGGGGGGGGGGGGGGGGGGGGGGGGGGGGGGGGGGGGGGGGGGGGGGGGGGGGGGGGGGGGGGGGGGGGGGGGGGGGGGGGGGGGGGGGGGGGGGGGGGGGGGGGGGGGGGGGTGTCGAGGCACGACTTAGAGGCATAACCGCATTGTGGTTTTGTCGCAAGAAGGCTCATCTTCACACAATCCCATGTAATGAACAAGAAAGGGATAAAGAGAGTTGGATTACAATTGCCACTTCACACAATAGTTAAGTAAATCATACATCATCCAAGTACACACATAGACCGACCACGGTCAAATCCAAATGAAAAGAAGGTAAACCCCAAATGCTAGATCCCCGATCGTCCCAACTGGGCGCCACTACTGATCATCAGGAAACGAAACATAGTAACGACCAAGGTCCTCGTCGAACTTCCACTTGAGTTCGGTAGCATCACCTACACTGGTATCATCGGCACCTACAACTATTTTGGTAGTATCTGTGAGTCACGAGGACTCAGCAATCTCAAAACCCGCAAGATCAAGACTATTTAAGATTATGGGTAGGATAAGGTTATGAGGTGGAGTTGCAGCAAGCACTAAGCAAATATGTGGCTAACATACGAGTACAAGAGTAAGATGAGAAACTACGCAACGGTCGTAAACTAGAAGTGTTCAAGAAGTGATCCTGAACTACTTACGTTCAAGCATAACCCCACCGTGTTCTCTTCCCGAACCTCGTCGAAAAGAGACCATCATGGTTACACACGCGGTTGGTGTATTTTAATCAAGTCAAGTGTCAAGTTCTCTACAACCGGATATTAACAAATTCCCATCTGCCACATAACCGCGGGCACGACTCTCGAAAGTTTATACCCTGCAGGGGTGTCCCAACTTAGCCCATCACGAGCTCTCATGATCAATGAAGGATATTCCTTCTCCCAGAACAACCCGATCAGACTCGAAATCCCGGTTACAAGACATTTCGACAATGGTAAAACAAGTCCAGCAAGACTTCCCGATGCACCGACCTAGCCTGATAGGAGGTGCGCGGTCTCGTTCTCAGGGTACACCGGATGAGCGAAGCGTACAGGTATATACCAAATACCCCAGGGGGGGGGGGGGGGGGGGGGGGGGGGGGGGGGGGGGGGGGGGGGGGGGGGGGGGGGGGGGGGGGGGGGGGGGGGGGGGGGGGGGGGGGGGGGGGGGGGGGGGGGGGGGGGGGGGGGGGGGGGGGGGGGGGGGGGGGGGGGGGGGGGGGGGGGGGGGGGGGGGGGGGGGGGGGGGGGGGGGGGGGGGGGGGGGGGGGGGGGGGGGGGGGGGGGGGGGGGGGGGGGGGGGGGGGGGGGGGGGGGGGGGGGGGGGGGGGGGGGGGGGGGGGGGGGGGGGGGGGGGGGGGGGGGGGGGGGGGGGGGGGGGGGGGGGGGGGGGGGGGGGGGGGGGGGGGGGGGGGGGGGGGGGGGGGGGGGGGGGGGGGGGGGGGGGGGGGGGGGGGGGGGGGGGGGGGGGGGGGGGGGGGGGGGGGGGGGGGGGGGGGGGGGGGGGGGGGGGGGGGGGGGGGGGGGGGGGGGGGGGGGGGGGGGGGGGGGGGGGGGGGGGGGGGGGGGGGGGGGGGGGGGGGGGGGGGGGGGGGGGGGGGGGGGGGGGGGGGGGGGGGGGGGGGGGGGGGGGGGGGGGGGGGGGGGGGGGGGGGGGGGGGGGGGGGGGGGGGGGGGGGGGGGGGGGGGGGGGGGGGGGGGGGGGGGGGGGGGGGGGGGGGGGGGGGGGGGGGGGGGGGGGGGGGGGGGGGGGGGGGGGGGGGGGGGGGGGGGGGGGGGGGGGGGGGGGGGGGGGGGGGGGGGGGGGGGGGGGGGGGGGGGGGGGGGGGGGGGGGGGGGGGGGGGGGGGGGGGGGGGGGGGGGGGGGGGGGGGGGGGGGGGGGGGGGGGGGGGGGGGGGGGGGGGGGGGGGGGGGGGGGGGGGGGGGGGGGGGGGGGGGGGGGGGGGGGGGGGGGGGGGGGGGGGGGGGGGGGGGGGGGGGGGGGGGGGGGGGGGGGGGGGGGGGGGGGGGGGGGGGGGGGGGGGGGGGGGGGGGGGGGGGGGGGGGGGGGGGGGGGGGGGGGGGGGGGGGGGGGGGGGGGGGGGGGGGGGGGGGGGGGGGGGGGGGGGGGGGGGGGGGGGGGGGGGGGGGGGGGGGGGGGGGGGGGGGGGGGGGGGGGGGGGGGGGGGGGGGGGGGGGGGGGGGGGGGGGGGGGGGGGGGGGGGGGGGGGGGGGGGGGGGGGGGGGGGGGGGGGGGGGGGGGGGGGGGGGGGGGGGGGGGGGGGGGGGGGGGGGGGGGGGGGGGGGGGGGGGGGGGGGGGGGGGGGGGGGGGGGGGGGGGGGGGGGGGGGGGGGGGGGGGGGGGGGGGGGGGGGGGGGGGGGGGGGGGGGGGGGGGGGGGGGGGGGGGGGGGGGGGGGGGGGGGGGGGGGGGGGGGGGGGGGGGGGGGGGGGGGGGGGGGGGGGGGGGGGGGGGGGGGGGGGGGGGGGGGGGGGGGGGGGGGGGGGGGGGGGGGGGGGGGGGGGGGGGGGGGGGGGGGGGGGGGGGGGGGGGGGGGGGGGGGGGGGGGGGGGGGGGGGGGGGGGGGGGGGGGGGGGGGGGGGGGGGGGGGGGGGGGGGGGGGGGGGGGGGGGGGGGGGGGGGGGGGGGGGGGGGGGGGGGGGGGGGGGGGGGGGGGGGGGGGGGGGGGGGGGGGGGGGGGGGGGGGGGGGGGGGGGGGGGGGGGGGGGGGGGGGGGGGGGGGGGGGGGGGGGGGGGGGGGGGGGGGGGGGGGGGGGGGGGGGGGGGGGGGGGGGGGGGGGGGGGGGGGGGGGGGGGGGGGGGGGGGGGGGGGGGGGGGGGGGGGGGGGGGGGGGGGGGGGGGGGGGGGGGGGGGGGGGGGGGGGGGGGGGGGGGGGGGGGGGGGGGGGGGGGGGGGGGGGGGGGGGGGGGGGGGGGGGGGGGGGGGGGGGGGGGGGGGGGGGGGGGGGGGGGGGGGGGGGGGGGGGGGGGGGGGGGGGGGGGGGGGGGGGGGGGGGGGGGGGGGGGGGGGGGGGGGGGGGGGGGGGGGGGGGGGGGGGGGGGGGGGGGGGGGGGGGGGGGGGGGGGGGGGGGGGGGGGGGGGGGGGGGGGGGGGGGGGGGGGGGGGGGGGGGGGGGGGGGGGGGGGGGGGGGGGGGGGGGGGGGGGGGGGGGGGGGGGGGGGGGGGGGGGGGGGGGGGGGGGGGGGGGGGGGGGGGGGGGGGGGGGGGGGGGGGGGGGGGGGGGGGGGGGGGGGGGGGGGGGGGGGGGGGGGGGGGGGGGGGGGGGGGGGGGGGGGGGGGGGGGGGGGGGGGGGGGGGGGGGGGGGGGGGGGGGGGGGGGGGGGGGGGGGGGGGGGGGGGGGGGGGGGGGGGGGGGGGGGGGGGGGGGGGGGGGGGGGGGGGGGGGGGGGGGGGGGGGGGGGGGGGGGGGGGGGGGGGGGGGGGGGGGGGGGGGGGGGGGGGGGGGGGGGGGGGGGGGGGGGGGGGGGGGGGGGGGGGGGGGGGGGGGGGGGGGGGGGGGGGGGGGGGGGGGGGGGGGGGGGGGGGGGGGGGGGGGGGGGGGGGGGGGGGGGGGGGGGGGGGGGGGGGGGGGGGGGGGGGGGGGGGGGGGGGGGGGGGGGGGGGGGGGGGGGGGGGGGGGGGGGGGGGGGGGGGGGGGGGGGGGGGGGGGGGGGGGGGGGGGGGGGGGGGGGGGGGGGGGGGGGGGGGGGGGGGGGGGGGGGGGGGGGGGGGGGGGGGGGGGGGGGGGGGGGGGGGGGGGGGGGGGGGGGGGGGGGGGGGGGGGGGGGGGGGGGGGGGGGGGGGGGGGGGGGGGGGGGGGGGGGGGGGGGGGGGGGGGGGGGGGGGGGGGGGGGGGGGGGGGGGGGGGGGGGGGGGGGGGGGGGGGGGGGGGGGGGGGGGGGGGGGGGGGGGGGGGGGGGGGGGGGGGGGGGGGGGGGGGGGGGGGGGGGGGGGGGGGGGGGGGGGGGGGGGGGTTGGGCGAGCGCTGTCCGTCGCTGGAGTGGGACAACGGACTCCGTCTCTGACAACCCCGCAAAGTGCGTCACCACCTTCGTGATGGCCAGGACGCGGCAAAAGAATGACGTCCTTCATACCGCGCGCTCGTCTAGACGGCTCGGTAGCTCATGAAGCAGCACCAACAACATGCCTTGTGCATCTAGTACTCCATTGCAGTCATTGTTGCTGCATGCGCAACTCGGGTTGCAGTTGCAGGTGAGCATGGCGACACTGCATGGCCATCCATCAATAGTGGCCGGTATGAGGATGACATCGCCATGTGCATCCTATTTGTACTAAAAATCATGAATGAAGAGTATAAACATGTTTACGTACAACCTGAGTGAATTGCTCCAGTGGTCATCACACGTGTAGTGTCATGCAAAGCTTCATTTATTAGGTTATAGAGTCAATTTGTTTTGGTATGTGTGATGTTACTCATCATAGAATGAGTAACTAGCTATAAGTTACTCAATTTACCTCTCTCCTCATTAACTAGTTGCCACATAGGCGAATTTGCTGAGTTGGACCCGATGTTACTCTTGAAGTTACTCCCACTGTGATTAGTCTTAGGCCTTTTTCGGTTCAACCTCCTCCCAAGGGGTTTGGAGAGGAATGGAGGGGAATTTGGCTTGTACATGATTTAATCCCCCACAATCCCTGTTAATTCCCATTAAAACCCCTTGAACCGCACATGCCCTTAAGGTTAAAAATGACCGGGATTACAGAGGACAGGGTACATACTTCAAGGATTTAAAGGTGAGGGTTTGTTTCTGACTAGCTCTACAACATCAAGGTTTATAAATCGGACTTCACTCTCCCCTCACGCACACGCCCGGGACACTCATGGTGGAGCGCATTTGCACACGAAAAGGCAGGTAACGTGACAATTTGAGACATCTAGTCGTCCACTTAGTGTGGGGTCTGGGATCAAATGTCAGTGTTGTGGTAATCTCATGTCAGATGCCAGGGGGTGGGTTATCATGGGTGGAGCCAAGAGGACGTCGTCGGGCCCTGGAAGCGGGAGTGAGCATGAGCTCGATCGCACACAAGACGTACCCAGGTTCGGGGCTCTCCGGAGAGATAACACCCCTAGTCCTGCTCTGCGGGGTCTCCGCATGATGACTATGATCAAAGAGTGTACAAGGTTGCTCCTTGAGCTGTGTTGCTAGAGGAGGAAGAAGGGTAGAGCTACCTCTCCTCTCTAAGCTATGGTGTGTGTGGAATGAGAGCTGACCCCTTTGCATGGCTGAACCTTGGGGGGTCTTATAGGCCAGCCCCCCAGGGGTACAATGGTAATACGGCCGGGTGTAGGACCCAGACATCAGTGTCTAAGGTCGCTGGGTTCTTCGCCAGCTGCTGGGGCCCGCTTCTGGAGGGCCCCGCCGGCTGCCGAGAACCCGGCCGACAGGTAGGGACCGCCGCCTGTGGGCCACACTGATTGCCTTTCACTGTAGCTCTGTCCTTGATAACGGAGGCCGCGTCACGAGTCGTATGGCTACAGTCCTGCATCAGGCAGGTAGGTGGCCGCTTGGTTAGCGCACACTGTAGCCACGCTCCGTCTTGTCGTAGTGGGTGAGCGCGGACTCCGAGGGGAAGTAGGGGCCGGCTGCTGGAAGCCGGCCCGCCCCTGAGGCCGCCTTCAAGGGATGCACCATCTTCTGGAAGCCTGTGGGCCACACTGATTGCCTTTTGCCGTAGCGCGGTCCTTGCTGACGAGGGCCGCGTCATGAGTCACATGGCTGCAGCCCCGCGCCAGGCGGGTAGGTGGCCGTTGGGTCAGCTCGTACTATAGCGGGGGGGGGGGGGGGGGGGGGGGGGGGGGGGGGGGGGGGGGGGGGGGGGGGGGGGGGGGGGGGGGGGGGGGGGGGGGGGGGGGGGGGGGGGGGGGGGGGGGGGGGGGGGGGGGGGGGGGGGGGGGGGGGGGGGGGGGGGGGGGGGGGGGGGGGGGGGGGGGGGGGGGGGGGGGGGGGGGGGGGGGGGGGGGGGGGGGGGGGGGGGGGGGGGGGGGGGGGGGGGGGGGGGGGGGGGGGGGGGGGGGGGGGGGGGGGGGGGGGGGGGGGGGGGGGGGGGGGGGGGGGGGGGGGGGGGGGGGGGGGGGGGGGGGGGGGGGGGGGGGGGGGGGGGGGGGGGGGGGGGGGGGGGGGGGGGGGGGGGGGGGGGGGGGGGGGGGGGGGGGGGGGGGGGGGGGGGGGGGGGGGGGGGGGGGGGGGGGGGGGGGGGGGGGGGGGGGGGGGGGGGGGGGGGGGGGGGGGGGGGGGGGGGGGGGGGGGGGGGGGGGGGGGGGGGGGGGGGGGGGGGGGGGGGGGGGGGGGGGGGGGGGGGGGGGGGGGGGGGGGGGGGGGGGGGGGGGGGGGGGGGGGGGGGGGGGGGGGGGGGGGGGGGGGGGGGGGGGGGGGGGGGGGGGGGGGGGGGGGGGGGGGGGGGGGGGGGGGGGGGGGGGGGGGGGGGGGGGGGGGGGGGGGGGGGGGGGGGGGGGGGGGGGGGGGGGGGCCTGAACCGACCGCACGTCTTCCGGCGGCGGTTCCCACTCGCCATCAAGGCGCGATAATCGAGGGTCATGGGGGAGTGGGCGCAGTTAATCCCACGCCCCCCCTCCCCGGTGCCTCGCCTCCTCGGCTTTGCCGTGTGAGGCTATAAGTAGGGGCGGGGAGGGGGAGCGGCAGTCGTTCGCACGCTCGCCCTCGCCCTGCCCCCTCCTTCTTCTTCCTCGTTGCAGTAGCTTTTCGTCGTGCTCCCGCTCCGCCATTCTTTCTTCTTCCCAGCATGCCACAGGCTCGCTGCCTCCGCACCGAGCGCTCTCCGCCGCCGCGCTCACCGCCATGGCTCCTATGTCGAGCTCTTGGGAAGGCTCCACCGTCCGCGACGACCACATCAATTTTCTCAGCAAGACGCGGCGGCTGCCGGGCAAAGATCTTGTGTGAGTCCGCCTCGCGTTGGCGAGGGAGGTTTCTCCGGCGCCGGAGGAAGGCGAGCGAATGATCTTCTACTCGCACTGCCTGCGCGGCGTCGACCTCCCCGCGAGCGGCTTCTTCCATGCATTTCTTGACTTCTACCAACTTTAGCCGCACCACCTCACCCTCAACACGGTGGTGCTGCTGTCGGCCTTTGTCTCGTTGTGCAAAGGTTTCCTTGGCGTCCTCCCCACCATCGAGCTCTGGGGGGAGTTTTTCCAATCCAAGCTCGGCACGGTTTTCGCAGGTGTGCCGGCTCCGTGCGACGCCTTCATCGCCATAAGGAGGTCCACCGCCGACAACCCATTCCCTCCTATCGCGCTGATCCAGTCGGTGAAGCTCTGGCAACGTTCTTACTTTTACGTGAAGAATGTTTTCATGGGCCGGATTTCTTGGAGTCGGTCCTTCATGGGACGGCTTCTTGGAGTCGGCCCTGTTGTGGCGTCCCCCAAAGATTGTTTACGGCCGGGCCGCCTTCCGCCAGTCGGCCTATGTGATAGCCGGCCGGAAGAAGGCGGCCCCGTGTCTTGGGCGCTTCAAGGCTCGGTCGTCCCATTGTTTTTTCTGTGGGCCAAAGGGAGCCTGTTAGGCTACCCGTGGTCATTTACTCCGATAGTAGTCCCCGAAGCTGGTTGGGCTTCGCGGCATATAGGGGAAACGAGAAGCTCGGCCAGCTTCCTATCCCGAAGAGCCGGCAGCTAGGAGTCGGCCTCCCTTGCGCGTGCCTTCTCGGCGAAGCCTTCTCAAATTCCAAAGGCGGGAAACAGCCGACGCGCCAGCCAAGCGGCGGGCTGACCACGCGCCATGTGGCGCCCTTCGGCTGGAAGGGCCTGCCAGCCCACGCGCGTGACAGGACACCGCCGCTGGCCAGGGCCCACCACTTCCGCGCCTCGGCCCGTGCGCGGATCTTCTGTGGCCTGAACCGACCGCACGTCTTCCGGCGGCGGTTCCCACTCGCCATCAAGGCGCGATAATCGAGGGTCATGGGGGAGTGGGCGCAGTTAATCCCACGCCCCCCGGGGGGGGGGGGGGGGGGGGGGGGGGGGGGGGGGGGGGGGGGGGGGGGGGGGGGGGGGGGGGGGGGGGGGGGGGGGGGGGGGGGGGGGGGGGGGGGGGGGGGGGGGGGGGGGGGGGGGGGGGGGGGGGGGGGGGGGGGGGGGGGGGGGGGGGGGGGGGGGGGGGGGGGGGGGGGGGGGGGGGGGGGGGGGGGGGGGGGGGGGGGGGGGGGGGGGGGGGGGGGGGGGGGGGGGGGGGGGGGGGGGGGGGGGGGGGGGGGGGGGGGGGGGGGGGGGGGGGGGGGGGGGGGGGGGGGGGGGGGGGGGGGGGGGGGGGGGGGGGGGGGGGGGGGGGGGGGGGGGGGGGGGGGGGGGGGGGGGGGGGGGGGGGGGGGGGGGGGGGGGGGGGGGGGGGGGGGGGGGGGGGGGGGGGGGGGGGGGGGGGGGGGGGGGGGGGGGGGGGGGGGGGGGGGGGGGGGGGGGGGGGGGGGGGGGGGGGGGGGGGGGGGGGGGGGGGGGGGGGGGGGGGGGGGGGGGGGGGGGGGGGGGGGGGGGGGGGGGGGGGGGGGGGGGGGGGGGGGGGGGGGGGGGGGGGGGGGGGGGGGGGGGGGGGGGGGGGGGGGGGGGGGGGGGGGGGGGGGGGGGGGGGGGGGGGGGGGGGCTGGGTTGTGAGGAGTTGGAGTCGGCCTCCGCCTGTTGTGTCACTGCAGTCCCCGGGCCGGGTTCGGCTACGACAGTCCCCGGGCCGGGTTCGACTATGGAAGACCCCGAGACGGCTGCCGAAGTCCCTGGGCCGCCTGTCTGGTCCCCCAAGTCGGATCCGACTGCGTCGGGGTCAGGCGGCACGAAGATGGAACTGGATTCCGGAGACGGCTTGACAGATGGCTTGAAGAGGCGTTGGAGGGCGACGCCGGTTGGTATAGCTTGTCGGGTGGAGCCTATCCGTGCCAGGGCATCTGCTTGCTCATTATCGGCTCGTGGCACGTGAAGGAACTCGCACCCCTCGAAATATCTGGTGAGCAGCTGGACAAGGAAGCGGTAGCTTGCCATGTTTGCGTCTTTGGCGTCCCATTCGTCGGATGATTGCTGAACCACTAGGTCCGAGTCGCCATAACACAGGATCCGGCGAATGCCGAGTTCCTTGGCTAGTCGGAGCGGGCGGTCGTTCGGGTGAGTTCTTTGCTCTTGATTTCTATCCGTGGGGGCGCGTCAGCGCACCCACTGGGTGTAGTCCCCGAGTTCCGAGCCAGCTGCTGAGCAGGTGACTTGGAACTTCTTCGAAGACTCGTTTTGCTAACTTGGTTGCTTCTTCGTCCTGTTTGCAGGATTACCACAACCTCCACGCCGCTACCTTCAACTCCCAGGTCCGGGAGGCAGACAAGAGGGCCGCCGATCTGACGGAGAGCCGGCATGAGTATTTTTGTCTTTTCATTCTCATGTGGGGGCGCGTCAGCGCACCCACTGGGTGTAGTCCTCGAGATTCGGGCCGACTGCTGAGCAGTCGGTTCGGATCTTTCTTGCCGACTTCTTTCTTATCTTTCTTGTTTCCACACTGGTAGGAGCCAATGCCGACTTGAGACAGCAGCTGGGTATCGCCCAGACCGCCCTTCGCACCAAGGAGGGCGAGCTCAATGCCTTGGCCCAGGAGCGTGACCGCCTGGCCAAGAGGCTGGCCGACCAGGAGGAAAGCCACCAAGCGGCCCTGAAGGCGGCCCAGGACAGCGAGGCTGCCCTCAAAGCCGAATTCGAGACCGAGGCGGCAGGCTGGGCCGAGGCGAGGTAAGCTCTGAGCGAAGGCTACGGCCGCATCGAGGACTTGGTCGACGGTAGGCCGCCTTCTCCTTCACTCTTTGCTTGTTTTTGCAAGTCGGTTTATCTCCTGACTTGCTCTGTTTCTTCTTCTTTGTGCAGAGTACTTTCCCGG